>APFE031559383.1:170889-235476 GCA_000404065.3 Pinus taeda
GATTTTGGATCTAATTTAGTTCGCTGATGTTTAGGCACTAGAGCATATGCATCACAACCAAACACTCTGAGTTTAGAATAGTCACAAGGGTGTCCTATCCATACCTCTTGCGGAACCTTGCAGTCTATTGTCGTTGATGGAGATCGGTTTATCACATAACAAGCAGTTGCCACTGCTTCCGTCCACAACTCCTTCGGCAACCTGGCGTTACTCAGCATACACCTTGCTCTCTCTAGAAGAGTCCTGTTCATGCGTTCAGCAACTCCATTCTGCTGAGGAGTATTAACCGTGGTCTTATGTCTCTCGATCCCTGCATCCTTGCAATAGCTGTCAAACTCCTTGGAAGTAAACTCACCACCATTGTCAGTTCTTAAACACTTTATTGTTCTACCAGTGCTGTTTTCTACCAATGCTCTAAACTGCTTGAAAACTGTAAAAACATCAGACTTCTTTTTCAACATGAAGACCCAAACTTTCTGAGAAAAATCATCAATGAATGATACAAAATAAGACGAACTACCATATGAAGCTGTAGGAGCTGGACCCCACACATCTGAATGGATATAATCAAGTATACCTTTACTAGTATGTTTGCCTGTTTTAAACTTTTGTTTACTTTGTTTACCAAACAGACAATGTTTACAGAAATCCAATTTTCCAGATCTTAGATTAGGAAGTAACTTTTGGTCAGCCAAAATTTTCAATCCTCTTTCACTCATATGCCCCAATCTTTGATGCCATAAGTGAATGGAACTACTGTCATGTTCAGACACATACACATGATCTGACCCAGTTCTACCTTCTAACTGAAATAGATTTCCTACTTTCTTAGCCTTCATCACTAGTAAGATACCTTTATAGATTTTCATAACTCCACTTTGAATTACAGTTTTATATCCATTTGAATCAAGTGCTCCTAATGAAATCAAATTTTTCCTTAGATCTAGTACATGCCTCACATCAGTTAATATTTTGGTTGTGCCATCAAACATTTGTAGTTGTATGCTTCCAATCCCAACAATATTACATGTTACATCATTACCCATGTACACAACACCATCATCAATTGATCTATATGTTTTAAACCAATCTTTATGTATACACATGTGGTTAGATGCCCCGGAATCTAACAACCAATGTTGATCATGTTTTGAAGCATTAACAGACAATACCTCATCACTCATACCTGAACCTGATACTGAACCTGTATCCGTGGTGTTGGCTTCCTTCTTTTCTGTCGAAGAGCCTTCTTTAGCAGCCTGCTTTCGCTTCCAGCAATCCTTTTTCAGATGTCCAGCCTTGCCACAATGCCAGCACTTCATCTTTGGCTTCTTTCCTTTGGAGTTTGAACGAGAGTCGCTATGCTTTCCCCCGGAGTGTCTCTCTCGTGAGCGACCTCTGGCCATCATTACCTCTGATGTCGAGGTGTCTGCATTCGACTTCTTCCTCGTCTCCTCAGCCAACAAAGCTCCAACAACATCGTCAAACTCCATATCAAAACAGGCACTTTGTGTTTTGGCCATCTTGTATCAGCAAACACAATAATCTCCAAAACTAACCAGCAATAAAACAATTGCCTATGCCTTTATTTTTACACAACAAAAAAACTGCCTATGTTTTTGTACTTTTTGCCTTTAAAACAAAAAACTGCCCTTTGCACCTATATTACTTTTCCAAAAAAAAAACTTTCATTTTTCTTGTGCAAATTCCACCCCACAAAAAATACATACACTTGCCTTTTATTCTAATTTGCTTTTAATTAACTGTTTGATCAACCAACAAATATATAAAACAACCAGCAAATATATATAGTGCCGTCCTTATGAATCCAAACAGAAGGATCCAGATCATTTGCGTAGGCAACAAGTAAAAAAATTGCATCAACAAACCAATCTTTAATTTACGGTTTTGTCATTGACTGTTTCGCACAGAATTGCAAGGAACGCCCACTAAAGTACTCAGAGTTCGAATTTATAAATGCTGTCACTGCGTTTTAAAGAAGTGAATGCTGGCACTGCGTTTTTTAAAAAAAGTGAATGCTGGTACTGCGTTTTAAAAAAAAAACGACTCAACTTGTTTTGCGCTGCCATATACACATCTCAAACAAATAAGATACGTCCTTTAAAAACAAAACTTCAATATCCCATCACATGAATACTAAGCAGGACAACGTTTCACAACAATTGTAGTCAACCAATGAGATCAAACATAGATTTGACACTTGGGTTCATTACAGAAACCAACCCCCACGACTCTTGCTTGGCTCACACGGCCCTCGTCTCACACAGATCAAAAAAAAAAATTATTCGATGACAATGGATGGCGCCTTATGCCTCCCACACTTCCTCAACTCATGTAGATTGACTCACACGGTCTGCCAAGCGAATTTTAACAACCTCAGTTGTAAACGTCCTCACTTGAATTACAATTCCCAAAATCTGAACATTAATACATCAGACAAATTCCAGTTCTCTGCGCAGGTTTTATACCATGTTTCTTAACGCACAGCACACTCCTTTTGACCTGATTACTGTAAAGCTTGCATTCAGCAATGTAAACAAACAGGCTTAAAACATACCGTGATACCGCAGCACCGCCAGCGACCCTCAGCACAGTCCGCCAACACTTCAATACGCACCAGCAACAGATACTAGCTCCACGGCTCCAGATATCAGGCTCCGCGCAGATTGTACAGGCACCACGCTTCCTCAGCGCTCAGCTACGTTTCACCTCCAGCAATCAGACACACACCAGCACCTCACCTCCAACATGCTCTGATACCAATTGTTGGAATTCAGGTGCACAACAACCTTAATAAATACACAGCATTCAATCAAGCACATAAAAGACAATTTTAACGTGGTTCACCCAACCAATCTAGGCTACGTCCACCAAACATAGGCATCATGAATATATTATTCAAATTGGAGATTACATCAATGAAACTCTCACACTTACACCCAACTATCCATATGACAACCTGTTTTATAGCAGAGAGAACCTAACTGCTCTCACATCAAATTTAGGATGCATTAATTTGCTCCCAACAACCTGGAGATAATCCAGCAACAGATTTTCTATTGTTGTCACACACTGGGATTTTGTCTATTTTGACTAAAACAGAAAAATCTCAACAGGTGTTTCCGCAAGACCTCCTCCGAATTTGAGGTGATTTCGACAGTGGAGTTCTGAGAAAATCCATGTCCTATATTTGGGATCAAACTTTTCCCTAATATCCCCAAAGGTTAATACCTTATTGGATCAATTCTAACCTTTATGTGATATTCTTTCTTTTATCCATTTCCATACCCTGTCCACGTTAGGGATAATCATTGGTTTCCATACTCTTTCCTCCTACGCTAAAGTGGGTCCACTTGGTCACGTGTGGTCTCATTCCTTTCAAAAGACAATTCTTTAAGAACCATCAGGGATACAAATTTCAACAAGGATTGAGGGATTGAGAAAATCCTTCACAAATCATATCCCATAAACCTAACACTCAAATCCTCCCTTCCTTTCCCTAGAAGAAATTGTCCCTCGCTTAGAAAGAAAGCAGGCTCCATCCTTCAAGTTGTTCTAGGAAAGGGATTATTTGGGTCACTCATATCCATTCATTTATTTATCCTTCCTTGGTGACTCCATAATATTCTGAGTTTCCTCCTATGAGTGAAATTCCATAAATAGAAGGGGGCCTTCGCTGAGATGACAATGGGCTAAGTCTCCATTTGTTTCCCTTGGTTTAACATTTTCCCTTTGGTGATCCCCTTTAGGTCCCTTGCTAGTTTGAGTGGTAATAGGAACGTTAGCTCAATTTTCTTATCTTTAATGTTTGTCTTTCATTGTTTTTGGGGATTTTTAGGCTCTCCTATATATTTCAGTAAATAATTTTTAATCCTCTACTATTCCTCCCTCACCTTAATCAATACTTCATACAATTTTCAATAGATAACATTTTAACATGGGGTAATGTTCTAAACACTCTAGATTAACACTTTATTCATCCATAAAAATCAAAATTATCTTATCTTATCTTCTCAAATACTTTCATCCTTCCAACATTTCTCACATTCTTGAAATTGAATTTCAAATCCAATAACTTTCTACTAACTAGACCATTCTCAATACACCAGCTCTTGAATGTTGAAAGCTTTCAGATTCTGAAAAATCTTTTGTCATTCACTCATTTTGGTTTTAAAGTGTATTATTTTCGACATGTTTGACACTTGAATGGAACTATCTGAGCTAATTTATCCTCATACAACCAACATATTATGTTCCTTTTTTATGCCAATCTCACTGATATACTTTCGATTGAACTCAATATTATATACTTTTCTATTTTGTTGTAGTTGGGTTTGAACACTGGGTTTTCCCTTTTTTAAATTTTCAATTAATCTTCAATTTTAATTGAAATCAATTAACGTTTCTTATGAAGTTTGTGCAAAATCAATTCAAAATCTACATAGTAAGAGAATTTAATAGTCGAAATATTTTTGAAAAACTAATCTAAGAGTACTTTAATCACCAACATGGGATGATATCCTGCAATTTTTTATTTTTTTTAATTGCCGACTTGATGATATCAAAAAACAACACATATTTTGATTTAACGGTTTATACTCTCCAGACTCAGAAGAGAATGAAAGTTAACAACTGTGGTGTAACCCGATATAATATAACAATCTACATCGATTTTATCTATATGCCAATATAATATACATACTACACATATATGAGAATGTGCAACACAACATCTGTTATATATTTTCTCAATATAATATATTATGCTTTTTTTCTTTAAAAAACAATTCACATCGATTTGATCCAATGTTTGTCAATCGCATCGACACACAACATGTGTGACATTTAAAAACAATCTCATCATTCAATATGATCCAACAATCCTAAATCAGTAGATCCAACGACTGATATTAATGTCAGGTGGCAATGTGCGATGAATTTAACGGGCAAAAACTGACCTCATATGATCGGATGATCTACCAACAATCAGAATAACATTTTAAATAGTAAGAAAAATAGTAAGAAATATGGGGGAGAAAACATGGTAACATAAAACTATTCGTATATTAAATTCAAAGTCCAATTAAAAGTCACATAAATAATGTTCAAGAAACTTAATAAATTTTAAATAAGGAATTGTTTGTTGAGAAAATATTTTAACAATCAACAAATTAATTTATCAATTTAGTAATGTAGGTATTATTTCTAAGTCTTTTTCTAATGTTTACATTACATCATTACAAATATTATTACAACAATCATAGATTACATACAATCAAGTCTGTTTTATTAGTTTTTATCAGCACTCATATCTATTCTGGAATCTCACAAACAGTGTTCTTACTTCACCACCTCATTTTCGAGTTGTCACTTGAAATCGATTTAAAACATAAACACCTCTGACACCTCTGACCATCTTTGACGGACTTTGTATAATTGATATTTCTGGATTTCCTGAAAGACAATCTAGACACTGCACTGTATCCAACAGTTAATTATGCAACTAATTTTTCTACACTCATGGATCTCATAACATAACATGTAATTGATGCTCTTGAAACCCGAAGTAAAACAAGACCCATCAGTATATAGCAAACTCACAATTAAATTAGGGATACATTCTCTCAGCATCTAGAACCATTCCTGTATTCATCCATTCGTTTTACACATTTTACGCACCAAAAACCATAAAACCTAACTTTAGAAATAAATAGCCAGCACTGGAACAAACTGTGAAGTGTATTTCGCACTGTCAAAGATTCGACAAATGATGTTTTGATCTGCTCTTTATGGATTTACAAACGCCCTTGAGCATCAAACAAGAGCCTTAATGGATTCTGGCCAATAACAAAAACTCCGTAATTGAAAATTGACCTGGCCGTGAGTGCAAAAAGATCATAAAAGAGCTGAGGATTGACTTATGCCAAAATTTGAAACATTTCCCGTCTCTTCATCGCTGATTGCCACCTCACGTTTATTCACACTGTTGGAAGTGTAGGAAGTTGTCATGATTGTAGATTTGACAGCGGCAAGTATCCAATCGATTTTAAGAATTTCAGGCATTATTGAATTGGACCCACTGATTCCGCTACATGCATTAATGGAAACATATGTGCATCAATGGTAAGGTTTGGATGGATATGGACAAAAATTTAGGGCTTTGGAGTGGAAGGATATCATCTATACACCACTCCGCTACGCAGAAGACCTCTACAGGCTCCTCTGCATGCATAGGCACTTGGCCAGCTCTCTCCTACTCTCGTTGCCTGTCTTCCTCAAACATACTAGTCCGCACTTCGAACAACCAATGAGTCTGCTTCCGAGCTCATGAGCCAAGCAGAATATAGACAGAATAGGGCCTCCATCGATGACAAAATAGATTTCTCGAACAACTAGTTGGATACACAACTTTGTGAGGTCTGTTTTAATTGATAGCTCGCGCACGATCGAAAGTTTCCCGTCATCAGGGTTCACGAAATCAATAAATTTGCATTGAATGATCGATATATGACTTTGAGGCTCTAATCTGGCAGCTTCCCTTGCAGTAATCGCTGCTAATAACAAAATGCTTGACACACTGAAAACTATGTACTCTAACACTCTACCACAAACTTATGTAATGTATAGAGCATTCAAAAGTTACGATATTCTCATCTTCGTGAAACTTCCATAAGGGAGTTGGGCTAGGGCTAGGGATAGAAGAGGCTCTCATATAAGGTAAGAAATTTGAGGAGCAGACATGGTGTACATAAAATTGTTTGTATATTATATTTAAAACAAAGCATATAAATATTGCTAAAGAGATCCAATAAATTCCAAATAAAAGATTACTTGTTGATAAAATCTCTAAAAAAAATTGAACAACCAACAAACTAATCTATCAATTGACTAATATAAACATTATTTGCAAATTAAATTACATATCACACATATAAATTTGCATGAGTGTTAAGCCAGCAAATGAACCCGGCATATCGAATGGTAGGAAGTGTTTTCATCCAATAACTCACACGTAAATAAAGGACTTTGATAATAATTACATAATTATTGTAACAATTATCAATTGATATGTGTGTTGTCGAATTAATTCACGATACTGGAATTTTTACTAAAACTAATTTTAATGGTTTACTCTCATTTTGAGCATCCTAATCAATCTTTACAATAGAGAGGTCATCGTTCACGTTCTCATAAGCTTGAAATAAGTGAAGGAATTCCCTCACATAACTCGTTTTCTTTTTTTGCAGAAGAAGAAACACAATGACTTTATTAAGGATAATTACTTCACATATGCATGTTTTAGAGCTTTGATTCACTGGGCCAAAAAAATCAATCCAACCAACAGTATCTTTGGTCCATACCCACAGGGGCACTGGGCGATGAAAGATCCATCGGAAACCACAAATACAAAAAGAGAACTACATATGTAAATCAGGAAACATAAAAAATTCAAAAGGTCTACCTGAGAAGAGGACGGACAAGAATGAAACAGAGTGACCAATACAAAACCAAAACAGAGTATTATATCCTTGCACACTTAAACCTCGAAAAAATCCCCTGGCCTGAATAATACTCTGAATGAGATGCTCAAAATGGATAATTTCTGATGAGGGGACAAACCTCTCTTGGATAAGGCATCAACAGTCTGATTTTTCTCTCTATACACATGCTAGAAAGAAATGTCCAAGAAAGAGGTTGTGAGCAACCTGATTGAATTCCATCCAATTAACTAGGGAAGGCACCTCAAGATCATTGACTCTGTGAAACCAATTGATGATAGACAAAGTGTCACCAACAATAAATATTTTGTTAATTTCCATCCACAGAGCACACTGGAGCACTCCCCACGGGAAGAATATTTCAACCCTGGAATTTAATCTGGCACCTGTAAACCAATAAAAATTGAAGGCCTCCGAAAGCGCTGATCCAAATGTGTGCTCCATAGCCGCATCAGCCCCCAGTAGATGCCCCATCAAGCAGTCTAATGGGGAACCTGTCCTCCAGATCAAGAAAAGAGACATTTTAGAGGATAGACCTGGGAAACTAGGGGCCTATCTCCATGAAGTAAGAGACAATCAGGATGCAAGATGATTGGAGACCATCTCCCATTGACCTCTTTAGGAATGGGTAAGTCTTAAAATTTCTTGTTTCCTATTATAACAGTATATTGAAAATGTCTAGAAAACAATAAAGTGAAGTCTTTATTAACACTTTGCCAAAATTAGTGATACCCAAGTATATAATTTTGATATATTCCCTCTTAGAACTAAGTTAAAACCTAATGTTGAACCTAACAACTTAGATAATTACCTATTAAATATTGGTTCGCATAGTGCAGTTTCAATGCCAATAAATTTCAACCCTCTTGATCCTAGCCAATCGTTATGACTCATATGCCACAGTATTGTCCATCCTATGGATGGATGTACTTTCTTATAAATTTCCGACGACACTGTAGCTAAAAGTTGAAATTACCTACATCAGAGAAGAACATTAGTGACAAAGAACTAAGTGAGGATCTCATAACCTAGGCTGAAGAAGAAAAAATAACATTTCCGCAAATCCTGGTTGAAAACCCCTGTTAAATATCAAAGTTTGAATATCCACTGCCTACTAGGTTACTGAAACCATTATTTCAGGTCATGATCTCATGGATGGATATCATATTTGGGTGTCTTGGTGATTCTAGGATAGACGAATTCACTTTCATGTGTTTGAGAGAAATAATGACAAACCACAAGGAAATAAGGATTAATTTTCCAAGATATTTGGCTTAAACTATACATTTACAACTAAGTATTATTCAAATATTATACCTAATATTTATATATTTTACATACCTCATGCATTTGGTCTTGTTCTTCTATCCTCGGTATTTTATCAACACAAGGTTAATGACATAAATAAGATATATACATGGAAATGCAATGGAAATCGACAGACAGTCTGGAATATTATATCCAGGGAAAACATCAGAAAGTTATATGAGATATGCAGATTGTTTCACTTTTTATCTTCAAACAAAATTGCTAAAAAAATTCCTGAAAGAATGCCAAAATATTTTGGGAAAGTTTTAAATCTGATAAAGGAAAACAATATTGTGATTGGTATCTATTTAAGGATTACATTATTATCAGAAAATGTGGTATTGTCTTCCTAAATTCATCTATCTTCATCTTTTTTTCTTAAAAGTAGTTAGGAAAAGATTGCATGTTGATGAAAGTTCATTTCCTTTCGAAGAATAAATAATCAACCACCGTAATGCCATTTGAAATCTTTCTTTTAATGATTAAAAATAGATTTCCACTGGAAATTATGGAAAAGGATTCATCTTTTTTCTTAAAAGTAGTTAGGAAAAGATTGCAGGTTGACGAAAGTTCATTTCCTTTCGAAGAATAAATAATCAACCACGGTAACGCCATTTGAAATCTTTCTTTTAATGATTAAAAATAGATTTGCATTGGAAATTATTGAAAAGGATTTGACGACATATGGTCTAGAAAAATATCCTGCTTGGAAGTATGATCCATGTCATATAGTATATGAATTTAGGAGAAAATTAGGCCTATCATCTTATGCACATAAATCAAATCTTGAGATTGAAAACTTGGCTAAAAGAAATGTGTGGCCTAAAAGAAATAAAAAACAAGTAAGTGTCGACGCGGCCAAAGAAATATTAATCGAGGCATCACAAATGGAGATTGATTTAGTTGAAAGGAACTCATATCATGCAGCAGAGAAACCCATCTCAGCCATTCAACAAATACCATATATTGTAAAGGTGACTTTCTATGTTTGACACCAACTATCAACAATCTTCTTTAAAAATAAAGGGGAGCGCAATGGATCCGCATGAACCAGATCATGCGGTTAAGGCAAAAAATGAATAAGATGAAGATGCTACTATCAAAAAGGTTAGTGAAGAATCATCTGAACAAGTATAGGGTCTATTAAAGGAAATGCAACACAAATATTATGTAGGTATAGCTATGGCCATTGCCACTAGTGCAATCAAAACATGGTTCGCAAAGACTAAGGGAAAAGGAAATGATGATGGTTCCACAAGAAGAAAAGGTTTTAGTAGACGTTAATAATAAGAAATGGCTTTTAGCGCACTTTTCATATTCATATTAATAGTTTTAGAAGACGTTAATAATAAGAAATGGCTTTTAGCGCACTTTCCATATTCATATCCACTATTAATAGATAAAATATGTTGAAAAGGAGGAGTTGTAGCTCATAAGTGAGGCCTGCACCTGGAGACTACACTCAAATTGAGAGATCACTCTCGTACACTCTACATTCATGAATGAAAGATTACATCATTAAGTACATCACTAGAGATCACGAAGTTGCAACCAAACCCCTAAACTCTAGGAACAAATCCTAAACTAAGGAGATACGTTACAACTTGTGTAACCTTTTCTCCATTAATGCAAAATAATATAATTATTTTCAACTCCCCCCCTTAATGGAGAAAGGATTGTCCTGAACTCCTAGCATCCTTCTAAACAATTCAAATTTCACATGTGTAAGAGGCTTAGTAAAAATATTAGCAATATTGTCACAAGTTTTACAATATTTAACAATGATTTCTTTGCACTGTAGTTTCTCTCTGACAAAATGAAACTGAGTGTCTATATGATTGGTGTTTTTATGGAACACTGGATTGTATGCTAATTTAATAGTGCTCTGGTTGTCGCTTTTGATGGAAGTAGAGTTCTTCTGTTCTTCTCCTGCATCGTTGAGAAGCCTTCTCAACCAGATCGCTTCACACGTTGCTGCACACAATGCTTGGTACTCAGCTTCACACGAAGATAAGGCTATAGTACTCTGCTTCTTGCTGCTCCACGCTATGACCCGGGATCCTATGCTGAATCCATAACCTGTGATGGACCTTCGATCATCCAAGTTACCTGCCTAGTCTGAATCTGAAAAACTTGCTAGAGTAACATCAGATTATTCAGTGTATAAAATGCCATAATCGCTGCTACCCAGTGACTTTCAAGTGGTGTTGACATGAATTGGCTCAACACACTGACAGAGTATGCCAAGTCTGGTCTGGTTGTTGTGAGATATATCAAGCTTCCAACCAGTTGTCTGTACATAGTGGCATCCACCTCCTTAGTGCCATCATCACTGCACAACTTCAAATTCTGCTGCAAAGGTGTCACTGCTGATCTACACTGATCCATGCCAAACTTTTCCAACAAATTTTTGGCATACTTTCCTTGGGTAAGAAAAGTTTGTCCAGTATCTCTCCACACTTCTAGTCCCAGACAACAATGAAGACTTCCGAGATCTTTCATCTCAAAAACTTGTGCCATAAGCCTTTTGATTTCTCTGATTAAATTATCTACATTTCCCGTTATAATCATGTCATCGACATACAAGGAAATCAAAATAATCTGCCCCTGCTTATTGTACTTGGTACACAAATTTGGGTCATTCAATCTCCTATGAAAACCATGCTCTAAAAAGAAAAAATCAACCCTTTTTTACCAAGACCTGGGTGCTTGCTTTAAGCCATATAGCGCCTTTTTCAATCTACAAACAACATGTTCCTGCCCCTGCTTTACAAACCCTTCTGGCTGTATTAAATAAATTTCTTCTTTTAATTCACCATTTAAAAATGCAGATTTGACATCAAGCTGATGTAGCTCCCAAATATGTTTAGTTGTTAGATAGATAAGCATTCTGATAGTGTTTAACTTTGCTACAGGTGCAAAGGTATCATCGAAATCTATACCTTCTTGTTGTGAGTAGCCATTTGCAACCAGCCTAGCTTTTAGTTTTTCTATACTTCCATCTGCATTCATTTTTTGTTTAAACAACCATTTACATCCTATGGGTGTTTTATTCTTAGGCAGTTCAACTAAATCCCAAGTATTATTTCTAACAATAGATTCTATCTCTTCATTCATTGCAACCCTCCATGCCTTAGATTGACTAGCTTCTTTGTAATTAGTGGGCTCTACAATGTTCAAAATATTTGACATCAAAGCTAGTCTTTCAATCTTACTGATTTTTGAGTCTTCCTACCTGACCTCCTTGGTAGGGAACTTACCTCAAATTTGCTTTGTTCAGATCTAATTGGGCTTGCATTATCACCTTCTTCCTACTTTTCTTTCTGCTCCTATTCATCCTCGCTGCTTTCATCTATCAACAATGGAATGTACCAATCAACACCAATGTCATCTTTCCCTTCCTGAACTTGTTCATGAAACACTACATCCTTGTTTGCAAATATCTTATGAGACTCAGGATTGAACAACTTATATGCTTTAAATTTTGTGCCATAACCAACAAAGATGCATTTAACAACTTTAGGTTCTAATTTCTTCCTATCAGCTTTGGGTATATGGGCAAATGATTTCGACCCAAATACTCTTAGATGGTTTACTACTGGTTTGAGTCCAAATAAAGCTTCAAAAGGAGTTTTGAAGCCAAGATACCTGGTAGGACTTCTATTCTTTAAATATACAGCAGTATTAATAGCCTCTGCCCAAAAACTATTGGATGGACCCTTACCTTGTAACATGCTCCTTGCACACTCCACTAAGGTTGTGTTCTTGGGCTCTGCCACTCCATTCTGCTGTGGTGTGTGTGGCACTATAAACTACTGAACAATCACATGAGATTTGCAGAATTTCATGAATTCCCCTAACTTGTATTCTCCCCCTTGATCAGATCAGAGAATTTTTATACTTTTTCCAAACTGTTTTTTAACCAAAAATTTAAATTCCATGAAATATTGGAAAGTCTGACTCTTCTTACTCAGAAAATATACCCATGAATATCTAGTGCAATCATCGGTAAATAACATAAAGTAATATGCTCTACCTAGCGACCTTGTCTGCATAGATCTGCATATATCAGTGTGCACTAGTTCTAAAATATCTATTTCCTTTCTTCTATCATGCACAGGAAACTGTTCTCTATGCATTTTACTTAAGGCACATCCATCACAATTTAACTGAGTATTATGAAAGACAGGGATTCCCTCAACCATACCTTTCCTCTGCAATAAGATGAGGTCCTGCAAATTCAAATGACCGAATCTCTGATGCCAAAGTTGTTCGGTTGTCGATCCACCTGTAACCATGGCTCGCTGTGGTATGCTCTCTACATCCAGTCTGTATAGGCTTCCAATGCACACACCTATTGTAACAATTTCTTTCCTGCAATCCTTGATGACACAATGAGTCTTGAAGAATTCGACTTTCATATCTTGATCAGTTATCATGGATACAGATATCAGATTTTTCTTAATTCCACGTACATATAAGACATTTTTAAGATGACTTATTTTACCATTTGGTAGCTTCACTGGAATATCCCCATAGCCTCTAATCTCGTATCCACTATCACCTCCTAAATAAATTTTTGATCCATATGTACTTTCTTCAAGATTTTCAAAAAATTCCTTTTTACCTGTCATGTGGGAGGATGCACTGGAATCGACATACCAGATGTCGTCCTCATTGGATGCAGAAAGGGCACGGTTAGCAGTGAACAGTCGAAATTCGTGACTGAAATCTTCATCTTCTTCAACAAAATATCCACTGTGCTTTGCTATCGCCAACTTCTTCTTTGCATCATGTGCCTGCTTCTTAACGCATTCATTCTGTATATGACCCTTCTTTCCACAATAATAACATTTCTTTACAGGATGATTTACAGGCATACCTTTATACGGACTCTTCTGCGTTGTCCCTCCTCTCTGCTGCAATTGTGACTGTGATTGCTGTTGTGGCTTCTTCCTTCTAAATGGTCATTGTTTCGCCATCAGAGCAAGATCATCACTCTGAGGTTTCAAGTTCTGCCGCCGCTCCTCCTCTTCCAGCAAGATCCCTGTCAGATCTTCAAATGTAGGCGCTTTCTCCCTTGTTGCCAATCCAGTGATGAACATTTGAAATTCATCTGTCATCATGTTCATTGTGATTGTGACAAGATCAGAGTCAAACACCTTCTCCCCGATGTCCCCCAATCCGTCTTTTACATCTTTAATTTGTGCAATAAATGCAGCAATAATCTCACTTTCGTCCATCTTCATTTAAAATAGGTTTCCTTTGAGTGCCATAATTCGACTTGTGTTCTGGTTCTGATACAGACTTTTGATGGTCGTCCAGATCTCCACGGACGTTTTACAGTCTCTGATATGGGGGATAATGTTGTCCTTGATGGACATCTTCAACAAAACTTTCACCTTGTTTTCTCGCTTATCCCATTCTTGTTCCTGTGTAGTCGCCCCTGTGATCGAATTCAACCTCTGTTCATCCCCTGTAACTATCAACCATGCATTCGCACCCTCAAGCAAGGTCTGATCTTTAACTTCTAGTTCGTAAAATCAGATCCATCCAGTTTGCCAGACTCGTAGAGGTATGATTCCATAGTATTACTCATTTTGAACAGATTTACAAAATGAACTTACCCAACTAATAAAAAAAAATCAATACCTGTCAAATCCTGACACCTGATCTGCTGGTTCTCCTGATCCCCACAGTATCTTCGATTCAAATCTAGCAATATTTGGCAAATCTGCAAAAAATCTCGCTCCAATGAGCGAATCTGTTGTTTTCCAATACAACCACAAAACTGATCTGATCACGATTGATCCGATTTGCCTCTCCCGGATAGATCTGCAACTTCTCCGATCTGCACCCCTCACAAATCGTCCAGTGAAGATGAGGCTTCCCGTGGATCTCCTTGAAGGTGAGTTAGCACCCTCCCGAGTGAAAAATCCACGTCCAGATGAAATTGGTGCAAGGCAAAACACTTGGCGTGATTTTTCCTCGCGTTTCCGTGCCAATCTGATTTTCTAGCACAATTGGCATGATTATGACTGTCAGTGCCAAAAGCGCGCCAACTCCCTTCTGCTCAGAAAATTAAAAAATCATCTGAGTCTGTGAGCCAGGTGTTACTGTAGTCCACCTACTCGATCGAGCGCAAGGCTCTATGAGCACACAGCTCTCGTGTACACGTGGCCAAAAACGCACCTCAAGCCATGAAGGTGATTCTACCACAAAGGTAAACTGGCCACAAAGACACTTCAGCGACAAAGACGATAAAAGATCAGGCTCGCCCAATCTGAGCTCTAATACCAAGATAAAATATGCACAGAACTGAAAAGAAGGATTTGTAGCTCACAGGTGAGGCCTGCACCTGCAGACTACACTCAAACTGAGAGATCACTCTCATACACTCTACATTCATGAATGAAAGATTACATCATTAAGTACATCACCAGAGATCAGGAAGTTGCAACCAAACCCCTAAACTCTAGGAACAAATCCCAAACTAAGGAGATACGCTACAACTTGTGTAACCTTTTCTCCATTAATGCAAAATAATATAATTATTTTCAACTTTAATTATAGTCAAAACACCTTCAAGTTAATATCTTCAGCCAAAACTCAAATATGGAACAAAGATTATCATTTCTAGAATTACTTCTATTAACCTCAATTTGAGCTACGTGTCATATATAGATATGGTCATTTCAACTAGTGTAAACAAAAAAAAGTTCGCAAAGACTATAGGCAAGGAAATGATGATGGTTCCACAAGAAGAAAAGGTTGTAGAAGATGTTATATAATAAGAAATGGCTTTTAGCACAGGTTTCATATTCATATCCACTATTAATTATAGTCAAACACCTTCAAGTTAACCTCTTTAGCCAAAACTCAAAGTTAGAACAAAGCTTATCAGTTCTAGAATTACTTCTATTAACCTCAATTTGAGGCACGTGTCATATATGGATATGGTGGAATGGCACAAACAAACAATACAAGTGTTGGCTAGGAGATTAATATATTCCATTCCTAGTAATAAGAAATTACAAACTATTTGACCAGAGTTGAAGCTCAATTAAGCAATGCCGAAGTGGATGTAAAAACTAAATCAAATAAAATTAGATATTTGGAGATATAATAAATAGTATGTTCGGTTTTCCATAAGATGGAACTACCACCAAAACGTTGTTGGAATCAAAGGACAAAGAGATCAAAGACCTAAAGGAAACCTTAAAATTTCTTGACTATGAAGGGTCAAACTTGGTTGAAACATTACCGTGTAAAGGAAATGAAAGAAAGAGATTACAAAAGTTGCAAATAACACTAACTATGAAGGAAGTTTGGTTGAAATATCTAAAAGAAAATGTGGATAGATAAGCTACAGAGTTTGATGAGAAAGAGAAAAATTATCTCAGTAAAATAGATGAATATAAAATCACTGTTGATAATGGTCTTCAACAAGACACAACAGAAAATGTTGATCTAGACAAGCTAAAACTATTTTAGATTAAAATCATTGAACTTGAGGAACAAATAGAAAGTCAAAAACAAGAGAGGAAATAACTTTTTTTTTTTATTGAATTTGTGGAAAACCTGTGATCAGTTATGAAACCAACGTTTCGGACTAACTTGGTGAGTCCATCATCAGGGCAATGAGATCAAACATAAAGACAAATTCATTGAAGGAGTTCAGTGAGTATTGAAAGAAAATAAAGGAGAATTATAGTCCTTGCATAAGCATATGTCCTTGCGTAAGCGTATAGAAAGCAAAATACTGGGGAGAGCTATTCTTATTGATGTCTATACTTAGAGTGACTTATTGATGTCAAAAACAAAGTATGGGAAATGATTAATGAAATAATCCACAAGATAAGGCCTTGTGTCAACATCCTTCTCTAATGTTATGAAGTTATTATGTCTAATGATAATATTGATACAAAAAACGTAACTCTTATAGTGGATGGGAGGTTGAAGGAAATAAATCAGATAATTGATTGCTTAAATTCATTAGATGAAGAAACCATTAAAGTTTTCCATTTTCGCAACACATATAAGTCTATTTTGTTAAAGAGAACAAGAAAGGTATGGAATAAAGGAATAATGAAATATTCAAAGCTAGGAACGTTATCGTTGAATTAAAGGAAAAATGGGGCTACATTCAAAGATTCGAACTTCCATATTTCTGGGAAAAAATTGTTTGGCTTGTAGCAGATGAACAACTTGAAGATGCCCTTAAGAAAACTCAAGAAGATCATGGATACATTCTCTCTAACGGTGAAGAAATTATTTCTAGAGAGTTGGTGGTAAATTATCTCTTTAGAGATTTTTAGGTGTTAGCTCTTCTGAACAAATTGATTTAGTAGTTACCTCCTACTCCTTATAACCTCATGTCTATACTTAGAGTGACTTATTGAAAGCTCACGAGAAAACAATGGTTACATCTAGCTTATTGGGATAAATTTATGAAGTTAAAGGGGATTTTTTCTCAAAAGATGACCCTTGCCCCAACCACAAAGGATACTGAAGCAGTCCCACCATTACAGTTTGTGATAAAAGAAATTGCAGGATTAGAGGAAGAAGAATAAAATTTCACAGTCTTCCCAAGACTGAAAAAGAAAAGAACTCACAGCGAGGAGGGATCATCAACTAATATCATACCAAAGGGGAAAACAAAAGTATCCAAATAGTTTTCAAAAACTAAAATTATTTTTCACAAATAGTTTTTATTTCTATGATTATGCAATGTAATTTATCATTAAAAGATAATTATCTAGACAATTCCTAAGAAACTTGTATATAAAGACCTCAATTTCATTTCGAGGAGGTCGGATTTAAAGGAAGGAAACATATGTTTAAGTTGGTCTAAAGCACATGTTGTGTTGGCCTGATCACTATGACTATTTGACTCACTTATATGCAATTTTTATTTATGATGTTTCTTCCAGTGTTTATGTTTTGTTAATTTATATCTTGGTATATGTGAATAATTTAAAAATTAACATAATCATTGATAAGTTGTTTCAAGTATTAGTTGATTTATTTTCCTTTAGGATATACATTATCTGAAGGTTTTAAGTTGTGATGTTTAATGAATTTTTTGTAGGATGAAACATATCAACACATGGTGTTGAATGATTTCATTGCACTTATTATGATAAATATAGTTTTATATAAATGATGTATGTGTTATTTTACTTTTGTGTTACTTTTTATTTTTGTCTCTTTCCATTCTATCATGTTGTTTTCTCATTATTTCATTTGAAACATTATTAATCTTTGTTGCATATTTGAATTTACATTTAAATCATTAATTGTATGAGAATTTGCATGCGCAATTGTCCCAAGCGCAAAATAAAAAACCACTTAAACATTCATGCACGAAAACATGTAGGTAGTTCTGCAAAAAGTAAAGAAATGATAACCATCCATGATCACATCAATAGAATGTCGAGACCTTCAAGATGATTTAATAGCAAACACTAACCATACCATTACACTTTTCAATAGAATCAATCATACCAAACATCCTTGCAACCAGCATATAAATCACAATCAAATGTGATAAATAATGTGAAATCCTATCCACATCAACCACAACACTCAAAATTAGAACTCCATTATAGCTCTAAAGATCTAAGCTAGGTCCAATGCTTTGTTAAATCAGTAATAGGGCACCAACTTATTCTCAAAGGACTAGAGTTGAAACCTTTATCCACATTTTTTAAGTGATAGAGCCCATCCAATCCAAGTGTTGAACCTAAACGCTTTGATACCACTCTGTAACATATCCCCTACTATCCCCAACACCAAGTAAGGTGTTGATGGTGATGTAAGTTCACCAACACAAGGGGATATCCCCAGTGTAAAGTCCCAATTAGACTCTACACCATTTCGTGTGGGGGTCCCATCTTGGATGATGCCCTAGTTGCTATTATGTTGGGTTAATGATTTTCCTTGGCAAGAAATAGTAACATATGAGAGAAATCACAATAGCGCTTGATATCTACAAGTATGTTATCTTTGTGAAACATGAAAATATAATGGGCATAAAATTACTTCCATGAAATAAAGTGAAAAATGTGAGCCTTTATAAGAATAATATTAGTGTTACTATAATAAATATACACACATAAATAAAGAATCATTACTTAGTTGTAAAATAGTTTAAAATTAAGAAATGATCATGAAAGAATAGGGACAAAAATTTTCATTAAGATTTTTAGTAAAGATAATGAAGTAGTTCATTCCTTTAATACATATAAACATAAACACATACCATAACTATTACAAGAAAATTCTTACAATAAGTTTGGATGCATGCACGAAAAGGTTGTCTGACTCCAAAGAGATTCTTATGATTATGTGGAAGAAATGAGATGCACCATTTCATAGACATTTCACTTGTTCCAATAGTGAAACATGGAAGGCACAACTTACTTCTCAAAATATTAATCTCTCTCTCACATGCTAACTCAAGAATCCAAGGCTAAAAGTCCCATTGCTTGAGCGATGAGGGTTTATATATAACAAATGAGGTGACCTTTCACCTTCCATGTAAGGCTTGAGCTCCCTCATGACTCTTGGGCTTCCAAGTGACCTTTGGACTTGTTGGTGATTTTTCAACTTCTACAAGACTTTTCATTTTCTCCCTTTTCTAATTATAAAGTTTATCCTTTTTTACAAAATGTGGCTAATATTTACAAAATGTAAAATAAAATACATTTATTCTATAATTTGGGCAAATTGTAGTTTGGCCATTGTGACATGGAGTTCCGGTGTGATTTATTGTTACCACTCTTTGTATTTCATTGCCACACTTTTGACCTTTAGTGGTAAGTATAGATTTTATCTTTTCTTACCCTCCAACACATATGGAAATATCGTTTTGGATCCAAGTTGTATATTGTTCCATAACATGATCGACTTCATATGTAGCTTAACTTGTTTGATGACATATTGCAGAATGGTCTCCATAGTTATCTCCAAGTCATCTTGCCTGACTACCTGTTTCGTGATGTCCAAAAATTCTTTCAACTCTTGTCTGATAGTATCTCCTCATTTCACTTATTCGATCACACCAACTGAGGGTACCTTCGGCATTCGAACTGGAGATTCCAATCCATAATGAAATTTCATGTAGTTAGTCATATTGTTGGCTATGTGATTATTGATTTGATCGTAATCTTGCATAAGCATATTTGTTTCCACTCTATCCATTTCATCTTCATATATTCCTTTATTTACCACATACTTGGTGCATTTAGGTACTTGGTGCTCCATTCCTAGATTGCATAAACAACCATATGAGAAAATTTTATAAGCCTATTTTTTTCTAGTAATTCATTTTGGTTCTCATATAGAGGCACAATTTCCTTGTGCATGATGATCATGTCTTCATAAACTCACTTCATTATGTCTTCTAGCTACTTGAGTTCTTCAGATATAGTTGATTGTAGGCCTTCTCTGTTAGAACTTGTGGAAGACACCCTTTAATTTTCTTTGAGGAAATGCCTGATCTCCTGCTTTGCATCAACCAATTATTTCTCCAATTGCTCATTCTTATGCATTGAAAAAGAAGTATTTTTTGTGGCTACTGCAAAGGCTACACCAGTTGAAGCAACTTCCTTGGGATTGGTCTTTGTATTCAACATAATAACTCTTTCCATATGAATATAAATTGGTCGATCTAGCTCATTTCAAAAGAACATCTTTATTTATTGAATGCTTTTGTATTTAATCTCATCAGAAGTGAAATTGGAGATGTCCATAATTCTATCTTCATCTAGAGGTGGAATCCCCACCTCACTGAAAGGAAGGTGCCCATTGGTTTGAGGAGTTGGGGACTGAATATTCAAAGGAGTTATGATTGGCTCAATTTATGTTGTTTGCTTCTCCTCCTCTTACTCATCATTTATGATAAGTTCTTCTTCCAATTTTCTGATCATTTTGTCTTCTTCTTGTTTATTCCTCTTTTCCTCTAGTAATAATCTTACTTTTTTGTCCTATTCCTTATGCTTTTGGAATACCTCATCTTTTTATTTATTTAGAGATTCCTCCTCTTTATTTTTATTTAGTT
This sequence comes from Pinus taeda, assembly GCA_000404065.3. Taxonomy (NCBI): domain Eukaryota; kingdom Viridiplantae; phylum Streptophyta; class Pinopsida; order Pinales; family Pinaceae; genus Pinus; species Pinus taeda. The sequence continues at coordinate 191,782 of APFE031559383.1, forward strand.
CTTCTTCCCTCTTCTACATAGCCTCTTGCTTCTTCTTTACTGCACTTTTTTCTACCTGTGCTCTTCTTCTTGTTTATTTTTATTGTATCTTCAAATTTTTTCCTTATTTTTTCTTCTTGAATTTCCCCCTTGGTTCTTTTGTCTTCTTTGAACTTCTTTCTCCTTTCCTCAACTTTTTATTCATGTTTCCTTTTCAACTCAATACAATTCTAGGTGCCCATTTGTTCCTAGATCCGTTCTTGTGACTTCTCTAGAACTTTTGTTGTATTAGAAGGGCCTACTTCTTCACTTGGTACTACTACTCTAGAAGCAATGAAATGGTTCTTAATATTTTTCTCATCCTCCTAAGAGACTGAGGCATATATCCATATCAATCGCAACTTTTCATAATGTTGTGTGCATATACTTTTGGGATCATATCGATCGTAACCCATCTCAATGAATTTGAGGAGATCAAGTTTTGTAATTTCTGCCTCATCCACCTTCAAATTTTTCAGTTCATATGCCCATATTTGCAATGAGAAGATGGGTCATGGTGACTTCTTTGACTTCTGTAATGTATATTGTACAAAGTTTGTTGTTGACTTCTTCCATGAGTACTTTATCTATTACAAACAACGACATGAGAGGCAGAGGTTTGCAAGCTTTGAATTCCCTAATGAATGTACCTTGAGGTGGCATGGACCTATCTGCAATATTAGCTACAATGTCTTTGGATTTGTATGTCATGCAAGGTGTCTTGATACCAAATATCAGTTGATATAATACAGAGTTGAATTGATAATTAATTTTTCATACATGTCTCAATAACTGGTATCCATAATATCTTGCAATATATGCGGACAAGGGGTTTTTCTCTGCTCCACTTCCACTCCAAACCTACATTTTTTTTTAGAACATATCCCATCTAGCAAATATAATGACATATAAAACTCGGGTTGCTCACCTTGCACTATATTCATTTCCTTGGCAACACTTTTATGCGATTGATGGGATATGAGATCAGACCAATTAAAAATAGTCCCCATGATGGTGCATGAGTGTACCATATAAACCCATGTTTCTTCAAAAAACTTTGTATTTATGCTTCCATACAATTTGCAACATATAGCCATTACATATTGGTACACTTTCCTTAATAACTTGGCTCTATAGATACCATTAGGCTTCTGTCGAAATTTTCCTAGCTCTTGCTACTAAGTCCTAAGAATACCATTCATGGACTCCCAAAAACTAGCATAGAACACTGTTTTTATATATTGTTGATGCTTTGGGAGCTTATAGTACTCATGCAGATCATGAGCCTAATAGGTGGCAAGCTCCTCACCCTTTGTACCTCTTATAATCATACATTGAAATCGATGTGTTGTAATATCCACCTAATGGTTTCTGAAAAGGAAATATTGCATAGTGGGATGCAACTCTATGGAATCTGGACCTCTTCATATTGACATCTATCTCTTTGTCTTCCAAGTCTTGCAAGATTTCTTTGTTTCCAAAATCCTTAAATACCTTTTTTCATGTGAGGGTGATGGATTTTTCTATAAAGCATTTTGTCTCTATTAATATTGGTGCTTTGGGTTTTGGACTATACACAATACCCTCAATGATGCTTTCAACTAGCTCTCTTATGGGTAATTTCCTTGTAACTAGTGGCATGGTGTGAGTGGATGATGACAAGCTAATACAGTGAATATTTGGGGCACCTGGAAGTTGAATATCATTCATGGAAACGCATACACTATTATTTTAAAATCCTAGTCTAGATTATTCATTTTTGATAGAATATCTATAGAAAGAGAGTGTGCTAAGGTTGGGCAGAAAAGATAGAGGCAGGGTTGAATGTTTTAGGCACTAAGAGCACATTATGGGCTAGTCTTGATAGGAAGGCTTGCTTCAATCACAAGGCACAAGGTCTAGTAATAGGGGTCGGTGTGTTTGAGCATTAGAGGCGAGGTACATACTAGAACTGGAAGTGGGTTTTCGATGGCTGCATGGAACATTTGCATGGTACGAGGGTTGGTGTGTCTATATGCTAGAAGCCCACAATGCACTAGCAAGATGAGACTACATGTGGAGGGCACATTTCACATAGTTAAAAAGCAAGGTTTGGTTTAACTAAAGACTGGAAGTGTGTAGTGCAATGAGTGCTTGAAAATTTGAGTTTTGAGTGTCATCAGAGTTTGTAAGTGCAAGAATGCATTAGCTAGGGACTACAATAAAAAAATGCACTTATGGTAGAACTACCTTATACATTTAACATCAATGCAATATATAATGACAAGGAGGGTTGAGTTACAATTGTGGATCATGGAGAAGCCCTCCAAGGGACTAGGTTAAGAAGAGTGAATCGAAAACGACTAAGTGTGGGGATGAACATTAGCGAGAGCGCGTGAGGAAACTAGATAAGTGAAAGCACACCATATATATATATATATATATATGTTGTGAGTATGAGAAATGTGAAGAGTTGGGGAAATTAAGAGACGATAAAGACAAAGCGGATGAACTAAAATGACAGAAAACAAGCACAAATTTCACATTCGAAAGAGGAGATTTTACTTGGGAAACATTGTGTGCACAACTATTAGTTGAAGGTATGTATCTAGGCTTATAAAGTGTAAGGAGCTCCAAATGAGGAGAAATGATAGTGTAGTGAACACTAGGGAGCACTTGGGTATATATAAAAAAGCCACATGTGCGTATAGGGTAGAGTTTTGACATGTGCTCTGGTTCTAGAAAGTGCGCTTATCTTGGTGATTGTTTCTACAAAGTGCACTCATGTTTGTCTTTTAAAGTTCACTAGCACTAGTTCGAAGATGTACGCTCATATTACCAAGGAAAAATGTGCTATAAAAGACAAGAGTGATAGAGTTGTGAGGGAAACTGCGCTATCACTTAGAGGATTTTCAAAATAAACCCTACTGACTTTGACACTTAGGAAAAGTGAGACAAGCTTAAGATTACCTTAATGACAAAGAAAAATGGGAATATGGTAAATAAGGGCTCCAAAATTGAATGAGGTCAAAATTTTTGGAGGGGTTGTGGCAGTGACAACACTTGGCAATTCACTAGTAGGACCTTAGCTTCTCTATTCAAACCTTAATTTTTTCTTACAATCTAGCCTTCAGTAAGTATTGAATCATTCTACGAGTCACCTTAGTTTTCCCATTTATCTTGGTTATAATTGTAGTCTCTTCTATTCCTTGCATTGACTAAAAAACTTTTCATAACACTAGTCAGACTCCAATTATTTCGATTAGGGAGAAGGATGACATGTCTTTGCGAGTTTATGGTATTCAGAGTTTTAAAATCAATCCTAGGTATTGTTCCACTACTAGCAAGCATGTTTAGTACCCTGATAGATTCACTGTAAGGAATCAAAAGCAATTATTTGCTACCAACAAGCCTATTTAGTACCTCGACAAAGTTGCTTCCTTCACATGTTTGTGTAGGAATAATTTCTCTTCTTTCACCCTTTATTTTGTTTTATATTATGCACATTGGATTTTTATAGGAATTTATTTTTCCAAGGCATAGGATGGATCCCGACTTATTTTATGGGTAAGAGAGGTTGTTCCTTGTTTTATGGGGACTTAAATATTTCCTCTAAAATTTCTATGCTCGCTTATGATTTCTATTTTCCCTTCTCAACTTGATTGGGTTGACATGTTTAAAAAACTAATAAATAGAAACAATGACTTGAGAAATGAAGACCATATTATAGATGCAGGTGTCATATATCTACTAAAGCTTTTCATTTGAACGAATAGTATTTTCCATTTGGGCATCATTGGGTTTTAAAGATATTAAGGCCAAAACAAAGGAGGAGATCAAAATTTAGCCAAGCATTGTTGGTTGTCACAATGCTCTTTCAAAATCTCGCCTCATTATCTTCTGAGCCAAATAAGACACTTTTGACACAAGATCTTATTTAAATACAACGATTTGAAAATAAAACACATGGAAAGAAATGAAAGAGAAATAACATGAAATAAAATAAGAGAGAACAAAATAAAGATAGGAAAGAAAAGTAATATCTACAAACAAGAAACGTAGCCCAAGGCTGCTACTAGAAGTAAAGTTTTAGGTCTTGTCCATTTACGGGAAGACAGTCAATATTCCCATCAAGAGATTGTAGATGATAAGTGTGTGGACAAAATTCTCATGTACCATGTATGGAACAAAGCACAAGGATTGGAACTTAGTGTGATTTCTCTTGTCCTCATGGGATTTATCCCACTTTTAAGGGCTAGATCTCCCACACTAAATTCCTTATTCCTTGCATACTTGTTATATAAAAAAATTTAATATGCTTTTGATGGAAATCAAAATTTTCTTTTGTTTTCTCCCTTTCATCCTCCAATTTGAGAAAGGTGTTAATCCTATTTTTCATACTTAGACAGGATCTACCTCTAGATTCCTGACAAAATTGTAAGGCTAGGAGGTAGAGATTCAAAGGTAGATTGCCTCCTCACCATAGACCAGGAAGTAAGGGGAATTTCCAAGGGAAGGCTTAGGAGTTACATGGTCAACCGATAGAGCATTCATCAAAGAATTATTCCAATTTCTTTGCTCATTTAAAATTTCTTTCTTTATCATTTGAATTAAATTCTTGTCCATTGGTTACACCAAATTATTTCCTTGAGGATAATGATTAGATGAAATTTTCAAGATAATGTTATTTTCCAATTCAAAATCATATAATTTCAATGATGAAAAATATGTTGCATTATCAAAGACAAGCTACGCATGAATCGCAAACCTAGTGATGATGTTTTAGTTGATGAAGTAGATGACCTCTTGATTGTTCACTTATTTGAGCTGAATGGCTTCTACACATTGAGTAAAATGATCTATAGTAGTCAATATATAACAATGTTTCTTTGATGAATGAAGGAATTTTTTTCCAATAAAAGCTCATCCCCACTGATAAAAGGGTTCTTCAACAACGATTGGTTGTAGTGAGGTCACCTCTTTTCATGACCAACAAATTTCCGGAAGACGGAACACTTACAAGCATAAGCATGTGCATCTTTAAATATAGTTGGCCAATAATATTTGACTCACACAATCTTATGGGGAATGGTATCCCATACATTATTCCCACCAGTTGGTCCATCATGTAATTATTTCAAAACCATTTCCAAATCTGAGGATTCTAAGCACTTAAGTAAGACACCATTATGATATTTTCAAAAGAGAACACTGTCAATTAGTTGATATGAAAGCTCCTTTAGTTGAATTTCCCAGTTTTATTTTTCTAAAATATTAGATGGAAAAGTATAGTTTTCAAGATATTATTGTATTTTAGTGTATCTCAAGGATGGGCCTTTTGGTGGAGCAATGGATTCAAATTTTTACATCTCAATATATTGCTCCCAACAGGACATTTTTTCTTCCTGTGAACATATTTCTTCTGCAGCAAGTTGAGAAAGATCATGGCCCTTGATAGTGTGAACTAGTTTGAATTCTAGATCATACTCTTATAAGCACATCATCTAATTCACTCTTAGTCCACCTAGCTCTTTTTGTAAAAACAATGAACTTACAAGTTGGTGAGGCACAAACACTATAACATGACTTTTCAAGGTATAGTGTCTGAAGTGTTTAAATGCCTTGTAAAATGTATAAGCCTGTCTTTCCATGGTAGGATAGTTCAACTCTGATCCTTGTAACATGGTGCTCATAAATGAAATTAGTTGTTCATTATCTTGACTATCCTTTTAGGTTAATATGACCACAATTGAAGATCTTGAAAGAAAATGTATATAAGAATAATTCCTTTTCAAAATTGGGGTGGTATAGTGCGGGTGCATCAACTATGGCCTATTTTATTCAAGAAAAATCATCATTATCCTTTTGATCCCATTTGAATGTTGTGTCTTGTTTAATCATATACTATAAAGGTTTGACAATATTTGCATATTGAGGAATGAATTTACTCAGGAAATTAATCATCCCAAGGAATAACTTCATTGCCTTCTTATTTATGGGATATGATATTTGAGCAATAGTTTAAACCCTTTCAAGGTCTACTTTAATGTTTCTCTTTGCTATAGTGTGTCCTGGGAGGTTTCCATCAGACACAACAAAGATCCTTTTCTTTGTGTTTAAGGATATGCCATACTTTCTGCACCTTTCAAAGATTTGTTTGCGATGGTGCAAATGAATGGATCTTTGTTTAGAGAAAAATGTTAAGTCTTTGAGATATACTACTATGCTTTGGCCAAGCAGACCTCTAAACACGATATCCATTGCTCGTTGAAATGCTGCATCTTTCTTGATAAACCCAAATGACATTTATCTAAATGTGAACGTACCCCATTTGGTTTTGAAGGTGTTTTTTTGTTTGTCTAGTTCTTCTACTAGAACTCGATTATAACCCGAAAATCCATCTAGTAGTGAGAACATATCCACTTCAAAAACCATCTGTAATATATGCTCCATAGAAGGAACAAGTTAGTTACCTTTATTAGATGCTCAATTGATCTTTCTGAAATCTTCACATAGTCTAATCTCACTTGATTTTTTCCTCATTGGGGTGAGAATTAAAACCCACGTTGAATGGCAGAACTTGAATATAATTTGGGCATCCAACAACTTTTTTGATGCTTCATATATCAGGGGCTCAAGTGTAGGATGTATTTTTCTTAGATTTTTTTGGAATGGATTGGCCCCTTCCTTTATGGGAATGATGTGTTGGATAACCCTAGTGTCATAAGTTTTTAAATTTTCCTACATCCATGAAAAGACATCTTAGTATGGTTTTAAAAAGTGGATGAAAGCATGTTAATCTTGTGGGGAATAACACATATCAATATTGACAAATTTAGGATCTTCAGTCATCCACATGTTCATATGATAATGTTGATATTTGGTTCTTGGTATTCGATGTTCCCTTGAAACAATTTTGCAAATCGAAGAGATTTTCCAATGAGACCACTCCTTTAGGCATCCATCTTCCTTTTCATACTTTAGATGCTTATTATAAATATTTATCATGTACATCTTTGAAGATATCCACGTCATTGAAAATTTCAGTATTCGGTATAAAATCAAGGATTTATTTAGCATCATTGAATACATGTAAATTAGTCCTATTATCTGTTATAAAGAGTTTATAAATAATTTCAATAGAAAACCCATCTCTAAGTGGAGTGAACATGGCACTTGCATTTTATAAAGTGTTAATAGTGACATTGTTCACTCTAGGTGTAGATTCGATATCAAAATATTTGAAAAAGGAAATAAATATCCATAACTCTTGCTGATAACTTTACATATTAGGTGATATATAGTGGATGGTATTGCATACTTGTCTCTTGATAATTTCTGAATCACCTATCACTTTCTGACCCTATATCTTAATGTCAATGGCCTTATTTAACCTAATTATATGTACTTCGTGTTCTATAACATTACTAGCACACTCAAAATCTAAATCATAAGAGAAAAAATATTTGTTTTTCTTTGCATCCAACAACATGCAACCCACTCTAGATCCATCTTGTGTCTTATATCCATCATAGTATAATGTTCAAATATTAGTAGCAACTTTGTTAGTCTCTAAACCAACAATATTTTCATTTATGTTACAAATGTCATTATCACCAGTTGGAGTACTAGGAAGGAGTTCCAACTAGATGCATGATGGTACTAGAGATGGTAGTATAAGATAACATCCAATGGAAGACTCCAGTAAATGATTTCCTAGAATTTTTTGCACTACACTTATCGGCTCGTTATGTGATTCTAACTTCGTGATGATATACTTCATTAAAGGCTCACTATAAATTGAGATTTTTTTTTCCTTCCCCTTGTAAGGAAGCCATAAGTACGACCAATCAGTGGAAAATTAGCCTTGTAGATTACTTGACCAATCCCTACTTAATAGTAAACCATAAGCCTCTAGAATATCCACGATAACAATATCAATGCATTGATGAACTCCATGATCAGAGGATAATCGAATGATAAGGTTATTTAGTTCACCAATTAACACTACTTGGGACCTATCAAGTTGTATGATTTTGGCGTGTATATTTTCCCACTGATCATTAATTTTCTTAGCAACTGATAAAAGAATTATGTTCGTAGATTCCCTAGAATCAACAAGACAACTATGGAAATTATAATTATATGTTTCAAACATTAATGGAAAAGGGGGACAAGAGGATCTTCAGGTTATTTTGGAAATGTTAACAACAGATTCAAGGATAGTTCTAGACTTACCAAATAAAGTCTTCAAAGCAATGATTTTTTTTATCTTATCGAGGCATCGATGTAAAATCTTTGATGATCATCTCTCGATGGCCTACCAGATTAGAAAACTCATAAATGGATATGTTGGAATGAGATATATTTATATATTCAATGATATTGCAGTTTATATTGCAAGCCATATTCTCTTCCTTGGTAGGCTAAGTTATAGAGGTTAGTGGGGAAGTTTTATCTGACAATTCAAGTGTGATTGACTTGCTTTTAGCATTCTCTAAAATACTTTTAGAAGGTTGAGAATTTCTATATTTAGACTGTGAACTCTTAGTTATATTATTTGGAGGTAAAATATTCCCTAAAAATGTCTCTCTTTCCTTATCCACTTCCAGTATAGGAGCTGGTCCTTTACTCCTAATATTGTATGGCTTAGGATGTTTTTTATGAGGAGCTTCACCAATTTTGGCTTGACAAACAAATTCTTCTTCATTATTCATAATGATATCAAAAGAAAAGTTTGATTCACTAGTGATTTTGTTATCCTCTGGGGGGATTCTTCGTTTTCCTCCTTTAACTGCTCAAATTGTTCTTCTGTAGCTTGACCTTCCAAAACACTAGTTATCATTATGATTATATTTTGCTTCCATCATGGGAACATCTTTTGATAATGAGCATCCTAATGATATGTACAATAATTTTCCATGTTGACATCCTCAACATTGAATACCACATTATAACTCTGAGCATATTTAGTCGATTGGTTGGTATTCTTCTTGAAAAATGGCTTAAACTACTTATTACTAGATGAAGCCTCACTATATTTTCTCTTAAATTTGGATACTTCATTGGTCAATTTCTTCAAAGAATTAGTCAAGCTCTCCATATCAAACAAATATTTTTCCTTGGTTTTACCAAAATAGGCTTGCAGATTCTTTCTAGTATCCTTCGAGTCTTCCTAATCAGTAATAACTCTAATGGATCTGAAGTCCTTTTCGATAACAATTTCCTTAGCAAAATTCCTAGCCAATGTGTCTTTTGCAACTCTTTTCACATACACATAATATTTTTTTAGCAATACAAATGTGTAATAGCCATTTGTGATGGAATCATGTGGCTTCACGCTTGTGGGGAACGTATTAAAGAGATAAGTGAATCATTGATTAAATTATTTGACCTTTTCCTTGTTCCCCATCTTGAGATTACCAAGTTATTTCAATAACATGGAAGCAATATTGTCATTGGAAAATTTATCCAAGAAAAGTGTTTTAAAATCTCCGCAGTTGTGGATTGAATTGGATGAAAGGTTGTGATACCACATCAATTCCCTACCTTCAAGAGTGTAGGGGAAGATTCTGCAGGAGACATACTCAAAACGGACCTCTAACGTTCTTAAGTGCAAATAAAAGTTGTCAATATGGTCCTCAACCTTCATTGTCTTATTGGGGCCATACTTTATTAAAAACTTCTCCAGGTGTTTCTAAAGCTAAACAATGAAGTGCACCAAGAAGAGAAAGAGGTCATTGGACCATTAAATCTAATTGATTGTCTACCATGTCTTCATTATTTCCCTCCCTTTCAGTATCTAATTTAGAAGATTCCTCCTCTTCACCGTAAAGATTTTCATTGTCGTTTGGTTCTTCATAATCTTAAATATATATATGCTCCCCATTTCCCTCCATATTTTTAGTACCAAGTGGCAACACGCTCCCTTGATTTAAATCTTTGTCAATTGAATCAACTAGGTCGTCCAGGGAAGGAGCCACCAATTCTTGGACTATTGAGGCCAGAATAGAACGAGGAGTTGTTTCTCAAGTTGAATATTTGTGAGTGAGGATTGATGTAATAGGAGGAAATCCAAGTGCATTTGTGAACTCACAAGTGATAGGGCATAAAGATCGAAGTTGTTCTTAAATAACTTCATATGCACATTCCAAAAAACGAGAAGGTGATTCTCCTTTATCAAGTGTGCGTTATGGCGATTAAATTGGACCATTGATATCTTGATGTGAATATTTACAATGATGAATGATTAACCATACACTATCTGCCATCCTTCTAGTGCCAAAAAGTGTTGACAATATTGGAAGTCTGCCAATGCAAGGGGATCTCCCCTATATAAAGTCTCAATTAGATACTACAACGTTTAGTGTGGCAGTCCCATCTGGGATGATGTCGTAGCTGCCATTATGTTAGGTTAATGATTTTCCTTGGTGAGAAATAGTAACATATGAGAGAAATTACAATTATTGTTGAGATCCGCAAGTATGTTAGCTTTATGAAATTTGAAAATATAATGGGCATACAATTACTTCCACGAAACAATGTGAACAATATGAGCCTTTCTAAGAATAATATTAGTGCTACTCTAATAAAGACACATACATAAAGAAATAATTGCTACATAGTTGGAAAATAGTTTTCAATTAAGAAACGATCATCAAATCATATGGACAAACATTTTCATTAAGATTTGTGCTAAAGATAACGAAGTAGTTAACTCTAATACATATATACAAAAACACATACCATAACTATTACAAGAAAATTCTAGAGATCATCTTATCATTATGTAGAAGAAATGAGCTGAACCATTACATAGAGCTTTCACTTGATCCAATAATGGAACATGGAAGCTGCAACTTGCTTCTCAAAAGAATGATCTCTCTCTCACATCCTAACTAGAGAATCCAAGGCTAAAGGTCCCTTTTCTTGAACCATGTGGGTCTATATATAAAATATGAGGTGTACTTTAACATTCCATCTAACTAGTTATCTCCCTCAATATGACTCTTGGGCTTCCAAGTGACCTTTAAACTTCTTGGTGCGTTTTCAACTTCTACAAGAATTTTCATTTTCTCCCTTTTCTAGTACAAAATTTAGCCTTCTTTTTTAAATGTGTTCATAAATATATATATATTATATATATAATAATATAATATATATATATATATATATATATTATATATATATATTATATATATAATATATATATTATATATATATATAATATATATATATATATATATATATATATATATATAAAAATATGTGTATTATTCTACTATTTAGGGAAATTATAGCTCGACCACTGTGACATGGAAGTCCTCTGTCATGTATTGGTACCGCTCTTTGTATTATGTTGCTACACTTTTAACCTTTAGTGGTAAATCCAGATTACAACTTATCTTACCCTCCAAAGCATCTAAAAATATTGTTTTGGAGCAACTTGTATATTGTTTCACAACATGTTCAACTTCATATGTATCTTAACCGGTTTGGCAACATATTGCAGAATGGTATCCTTAGTTACCATTAGTTTATTATGTGTGGTTGCATGTTTCATGATGTCCAAAAATTATTACAACCCTTCTCTAATGGTATCTCTATGTTTCACTTCTCTGAGCACACCAACTAAGGGTACCTTATGCATTCAAACTAGAGCTTCCAATCTGTATTGAAATTTCATGTAGGCAGCATAGTGTTGCCTATGTGATTGTTGGGCTTATCATAATCTTGCATATGAATCTTTGTCTTCACTCTTCTCCTTTAACCTTCATATATTTTTTTCTTTACGAATGTTCCTAGTGCATTTCGGTACTTGGTGCTCCATTCCTAGATCACATCAACAATCCTATGAGCCAATTTTATGAGCCTAAGTTTTTCTTGTAATTCCTTTTGGATCTCATACAAAGGTGCCAATTTCTTGTGCAAGAGGATCATATCTTCATAAACTTTCTTCATTTTGTCTTCTAACTGCTTGAGTTCTTCAAGTATAGCTAAATGTAGGCCTTCTATGCTAAAACTTGTGGAAGGCAACCTTTTATTTTCTTTGAGGAGATGTTCGATCTGCTACTTTGCATCACCCAATTATTTCTCCAATTGTTAATTCTTGTGCATCAGAAAATCAATATTCTTTTTTGAAGTGACTGCAAAGGTTACATCTGCTAAAGAAAATTTCTTATGATTGGGTATCAATAGAAATTGGTTGATCTTGCTGATCTGGAAAGTACTTCCTCATTTCTTGAATGATTTTGTCTTTAAGCTCATCAAATGTGAAATTAGAGATGTCCATAAGTATATCTTCATATAGTGGTGGAATCCCCATCTCATTGAAAGAAAGGTGCCCACTAGTCAGTAGAGTTGTAGGCTGATGAGCCTCATCATTGGGTAATTATATGGGCCTTAATTCACCTCCTAGCTTAGTCAAACCAACTATTCTTGCAACTTATTGCATACTTTTGATTATATTTTGTTTACGAGATGAGTTAGAGTTGGATATTTTGCTTTGTGGTATAATGTGCATATAATGTAGGATTAAAGGATAAAAGCAAGGAATTCTAGCAAAGAACTTGGTCAAAAATAGAATGGGACAAGGGAGAGGAATTATAGGAGGTAAATCCTCCTTATTTACTACCCCTCCATTCAAATATTCCTCCATCAGTTCAGAGTGCAAACAACCGAATCATGAGGACTAGAAGGTAGCCGAGTAAGTGAAAGTCAAAGCACCAATTTATCTCGAGTTTGTGAGTCGAGCCTCCCTAATTTTAAGGAAGTCATTGGAGACTTCAAATGTATAAGTAGAGAGGCATAGGACCTCAGTAGGATTCATATTTTTTATTGTTAAACTCTACTCTATTTTCGAGATACAAGACTTGTGACAGTTTTTGATGTAATCCATGGTTTTGATAATAAAAGTGAGTTTTGTTTTGAGCCAGCATTGAGTTAACTCAGAGGGCTGAAGCTCTTGGGTTAGGATCCAAACCTAGAAACCAAGGCTCCTCTTTATTTTACATGTATGATAGCATAGGTTCATGGTTTAATTGTTCATTTGCTTAAGTAGCTGCATTTCCATTACAACAATGTAGAGTAGATTGGTTGTGTTTTAGTTTGCTTCCATTTATGCCTTCTTTCAATTAGCAGGTTAGAAAGGAGAAAAAGATCACCATAAGGTTGTCAGCAGGTGTCTCGACCTCACCTCCTCCCTCTGGGACCATGACTTGAGGAAGAGACCCTTCAGCAACCCCAAAAACACAGATTTCTAGTTCTTGCGTGAGCTTTGGAGTTTGTTGTCTTGATTCAGTACTTGGTTCATTTCATTGTCATATCTTTCTGTCACTCCCTTTCTGTAATAAGATCTCACTCATATTCTCATTTCCTTCATCACTTTCTTCATGCATAATATGGGCAATTGATTCATGCTTTTCTAGTTTATGAGAATGTATCTTGTTGCATAGTTCTTGGAAGATACACGTTTTAAGCATTGCAGGTACTTCAGGAGGAGGTCTAGACTTCATCACCAGCATCCATCTTTCACCTCCTCCACCTTGACCATCTCTTGGTCCACCCTCACCCTTGTCCTTTTTCATTGAAATTCCCCTAGACACATTGAAATCATTAAGCAGAAGCTAATAAATCACATCTTAATCAGATTATACCCGTGGATTTCCTTACCATCCGATCCAAAACAAACATGACCAATCATCGTCAACCGCATGTTGCATAGCTGATGTATTCATTTCAATGTTTGACTTGAGGTGCTCCAAATCTCCACTGTCAATCTGTGTTGCTTGATCCAACAATTATCGTGTCACCCGCTCACCAACTAGCTTGGCCGATATCCACCGTTGATCAATCCCGCATGATCCAACAACTATTGTACAATCTCGCGTGAATTCTTGCATGACCAATATCCGATCGAGAGTGTGCGTGAAAAGTGGTTTTCCTGTGCTACGTGTCACCCACTTAGGCTAATTGCGTGAAATTTAGGAATACCACTTATAGCTCTTAGGGCATGTGAGATACTACTTACCACCTACGAAGATTGCTCTATCATTCTTCATATTTTCCACCCTTCTGTCGACACGTGACTTAATCTGATTCATCCATTTATTAACTTAATCTTTTGTGATAAGATCTCCATTGCTCACCTTTCGTTAATCCTGTTCATTGATATGACCGATCCAATGGTTCTTGTGCACTACTGCTTCACTAATTCTTCCTTTCATTGATTTCGATCTTCGATTTCTCTTCCACTTGACTCCTTCTAGAAATTTGCTCTACATATTATTTAAACGCTACCACTCCTAAGCTTTGATTTCATTATTGAATCAGACTCCAACACTTTCCGATCATCGCAATACTGCTTTGAGCAATATCCTTTCTCAGATTCTTTTTGAATTCCCTGCACACTTATGTTATGCAGAATTACTCTAATCCACACACAGTTCATAATTCAATTACTCAATACACACCACACAAACTCATAAATCACACTTTTGTATCAATAAATAAACATTTACACAATGAGTTCATTCTCGGCCTGATATTCTATATCAGTGGCCTTTCCTTTCACAAAAGGCCTCCTAGGACCCTTCCACACCAACCAAACAATCCATAGACCTGTTAGCCATCCTCAACCACCTTCCATCCACCTGTCACATCTAGAAGAACGATTAATTGCATGCTTGAGTTTACCAAAAAAGCCAAAAAAATGAAAATAGATTTAGTTTAGTTTCCTTGCTTATACATTAGTATGGTTTGATGCTCTTTGCTTCTGTAACTTAGATAGCAGCATTAGGTTAGTGCTGATTTAGCAATTCTGCTTAGCATAGCTATTTAAATGGTTAATTAGGATATGGTGTGATTTAGCATTACATGTTGTTTTTTTCATTACTGCAGTAGAGTAGATCACTTAGAATAGATTTTCTCTTCTTCCATAAAATAATCAAGGTTCTTCTGACTATATAGAAGTCTGGCTTGGAACCCCTGGTATCTCTCGCTAGATGAATACTGACAACAGGAAGGACCTTCACTTTTACTTGTACATATAGCACTGTAACCTCCAAGTTTGTACGAACCCTGGGTTGATAAGTAAAGTTGGTAGCCCAGAATTTGCAGCATCCTTGCTGCAATACTGGTGTTCATCACTTTTTGGCACCATTGCCGGGGAGGTGTCTGAGTAGAATGTGATTACTACTTTCTTTTCTTCTATTTCTAGTCTTTAATTTTCTGCCATTAGTTTATTTCTGCAAAAATAATCTAGTAGTTTCGTTTCTTTCAGTTGTCATTATTTGCTTTCCTTTCCATTCTACAAGTAGAATTTCAATTCAGCAAGTAACTTTTCTTTCTGTTAGTAGTTTTCATTCAATCAACAATTTCATTTTTGCAAAGTACTTTCCAGAAAAAAATCTTACAAAAACTAACCCAAAAACATTTCCTTTCATGCCCTGTAGGAATAGGGACAATTTAGGGAAATTCTTTCCAAATACCCCCACTGTATCCAACAAGAAACCTTCTCTCTTCTTCGGTGGCTGTGAACTGGAGGAAACTTTAGGTGAGCAACCTGACATATTTGAAGAACCTACAGGGGAATAAGAAGAATAAGAAACCATTCCTACTGAACCAATGGTTGAAAACAGAAATGACAGAGGGAATAGAGAGAGAGTTGAGGGTGCCTTCCCCATCAGGGAAACCAACAGGGACACTAAGATGAAGAATATAAGCCCCTCTTCTCTACCTCATTTATATGGCCTGACCACAGAGGACCCGAACACTTTCCTATTTGAGTTTTCTGATATACGCTGAACCTATGACTATACAGATAATGAGCAAAAGTTAAAACCGTTTCCATCTACCCTCAAGGATGCAAAATTGTGTTGGTTCATGGGTTTACTTGGAGATAGCATCACAACTTGGGATCAGATGCAACAGGATTTTAACAAAAAATATCAGGACTACTGTAGGTTAAAGTATACTAAAGAAGTGATTTTCAGGATGACCATGGGCCTGGATGAATCCTTAGAAGACTGCGGAGAAATATTCTAGCTTAGTTACAAAAGGGCTAGGTGCACACTTGACCCCAATTCACTAAAGTTGGTCCTGCTAAGAGGAGTAAGGGAAGATATTCTACATACCTTACATTTGTTAGCAAGAGGATATGTGTACCAATTACCCTATGAGGATATCAAGATTGTCTTTAGAAACCATTCTAAGTCATCCAGGAAAAATGGTAGGAGTAGTCAACCTATGGCTAGTACATCATCTTCCAACTCATCCATCAAGTGTGAAATTAGAAATATGCTAGAATATTTCAAAAGTGAGATGCTGGAAATCCTTGCCTTGCAATTGGACACCATGAACATCAAAAGGAAGCAAGAGGAAGCAGAGAGAGCCTTGGCCATATTTTCCCCTAGATGCACCAGGAGGCATCCTAAGAACGAATGTCCATTGAACTGCATTGAGATTTGCTCAGTCTGTGAAGAAAACCACTCCACAGACAAGTTCCCTTCTTTACCAAGACTCAAATTTGTATATCAAGGCGCTGAAGGGGTCATTGAGTAGATTTGCTACATCAACCAAAGGAGACCTCCTGGGCCTAGACCATACTAGCAGGGTATGCAAGGGTCATCCCATGCATATTACAACCCCAACCAAACCACAATTATACCTTCTTGGGGACCCCTTGTTCATCCTTCCTGGTCTACACCCCCTCCTTGGTCCTATGCATCTCAGTATCATTCCTAGCCAACCAACCAGTCATTTCAACCTTACGTTCTGCCACAACCTCAGTGGAATACCCCACTCCAGAGGTGGAGGCCCCAATACAATAATTCTCCAACTCTATTGCCTCCACCACCTACCCAACCACAAATCCTACACTCTGATCGACCCAAGAAATCCTAGATGCCTACCCAACCAAATCCAAAACTGAACAATAGGTAGGCTCAACAAGTATACAGTGGAGAGACATCATACCCAGCTTATGTTGTAGAAATCTACGAGATCAACTTAAGATCTGGTAGAATTATCCCAGATAACAAACCTCCCTCTCCACATAGGGAGGTTGAGGAAGAAAGAGAGGAAATAAACCTTAAAGTAAATCCACCCTTTCCTAAGAGATTAGCCCAACCACTCTAGCCTACCCCAGAAGAAATTGAACTTCTGGGAGAATTGAAAAATCTATGTGTAAAGATCCCCCTTCTCCAGGTAATAAAAGATGTTCCCATTTACAATAAGTCGATTAAGGAGAAATGCTTCAAGCATCCAGGAAGAAGAGAAAGGGATCCCCCTACCATTAATGTCATTGGGCAGTTGCCCTACTTAATGATGGGGCAGGTAATATGTCCGAAATATTTGGACCCTGGAAGCCCTGTAGTAGATGTGCACATCAATGGCACCATCGTCCCAAACACCCTGATCAATCTTGGGGCTTCCATTAATGTGATTACCAAGGACACCATTCTCAAGCTCAACCTCCAAGGGTCATTGAGGAAGACCACAACATTTCTGCAACTTGCAGACCATTCCATAGTCACCCCTAAGGAAATTGTGGAGGATGTGATGGTCCCCATTGACTCCTGGGAGTACCCTACATATTTTCTAGTTTTCCATCCTAAGGCTAAGCTTACTGATTACCCTCTCATCCTTGGGAGGCCATGGTTGGCCACAACTGATGCTTACATTAGCTACACAGCTGGGAATATGACCATCAAAAACAAGCATATGTCCAAACAGTTAGTCCTATAGCTTCCTGCTCAACCTTATCTAGAGTATGATTTACCTTTATGGTTGGAGGAGGACGAAGAAGATGAGGTTTATTCTGCCCAACTTTATGCTTTGGAAGCAACCATAGGAGGAGGACAACAAGATGAGGATGACTTAATTGAACACCTGCTCCAAAGTCCAACTCCTAGTTCGTTACCATTAGAAGAAGAAGTAAGGGAAACCTAGCATTGGCTTATGCTTGGTTGATTCCAACCCACTCCGGGTCAAAACCATAGAATTCGGCCCAAAGAAAACTTTGAAAATTAATCCATCTCTTTTTGCTCTCGAAGAGGAAAAGCTACGCAACATGTTGAGAGTAAACCTAGAAGCCTTCCCTTGGAGTTACAAGGAAATGAAGGGAGTACACCCCTCAGTGTATACTCACCACATATACGTCAAAGAAGGTTGCAAGCCGATCCAACAACCACAAAGGAGGATGAGACAACTCTTAAAGTCAAAGAAGAACTGCAAAAACTTCTAGATACATGATTCATTTACCCTATATCTGAAAGTGAGTGGTTCTCTCCTTTAGTGTTAGTTCCCAAGAAAAATGGTAAGTGGAGGATTTGTGTCAATTATAGGGAGTTGAACAAAGCCACAAACAAGGATCATTTTCCACTACCCTTCATTGACCAAGTGCTAGATGGCTTGGCAGGGAAGAAGATTTTTTCTTTCCTAGATGGATTAAGTGGGTACAACCAAATCCAAATCTGCCCAAAAGACCAGGATAAGACCACATTCACCTGTCCTTGGGGTACTTTTGCCCATAGGGTCCTTCCTTTTGGCCTATGCAATGCTATTTCCACTTTCTAGAGAGCAGTCTTGAGTATTTTTGCCGAATTAGTACATGATGCGGTGGAAATTTATATGGATGATTTTACACCTTATGGCTGTGATTTTCAAGAAGCTCTGACTAACCTAGGCAAAATATTGCACAAATGCATTGAAATGAACTTGTTTCTCAGTCCGGAAAAATGTGAATTCTTAATGACTGAAGGGACCATGCTAGGTCATTCAATATCTCAGCAAGGAATGCAGGTGGACTCGAACAAAATAGCAATCATCCAAAGGGTCCTACCTCCACAAAAGTAGAGGGATGTCAATAGTTTCTTTGGGTTAGCTAGATACTACCGAAGGTTCATAAAGGACTTCACCAAGTTGCCCTCTCCTTTATTTGGTTGTTGGCCAAAGATTTTTAGTTTATGGTGTTAAAAAGTTGTCAAGAGGCCTTAGACATTAAAGGGTAAGTTAACCACTACACCAATTCTTCAAGGCCCAAACTGGGCCCTCCCTTTTCATATTCATGATGATGCCTCACATAAAGCCATAGGAGCAGCCTTAGGTCAGGTAGAGGAGAAATTTCCCTATGCCATCTATTTTATCAGTAAGAACCTATCAAAGGCCAAGCTAACTTATACTGTGACCGAAAAGGAACTCATGGTTGTTGTTCATTCATTAAACAAATTTAGGAATTACATTACAGGCTACCAAACATTTGTGCATACTGACCACGTTGCAATCAAACATTTAATTAACAAACCAGATACGAATGCTAGAATTATAAGATGGTTGTTTTTATTACAACAGTTTGATATAACTATTGTTGATAAGCCTTGTAAAGAAAATGTTGTTGCAGACTTTCTATCTAGGATGAATCTGCTTACAGGTGAATAAGGAATGGTGGATGACCAGTTACCAGATGAGCATTTATTTTCTATTTTGAGTTCTCTCCCCATGGTTTGCTGATATAGGAAACTATTTGGTATCAACACAGTTCCCACCAAACTTTCCCTCCAAAGAAAGGAGCAAGATAGTTAGGAAAAGTGCCCCCTTCACCTGGATTGGGGGAAATATTTTCAAACTTGGCCCATATCAAATCTTGAGAAGGTGTGTAAGGGAAGAGGAAGTTTTCGACATCCTTCTGACCTGTCATGATGGGCCTTGTGGAGGCCACTTTGCAGCAAAGAGGACAACATTCAAAGTGTTACAAGCAAGCTATTAATGGCACACTCTTCATCAGGATGTGAAAAAGTACAATAGTCAGTGTGGCCAATGCCAGAGGATGGGAAAACCTACTCCAAGAGACGAAATTCCCCTACAACCTCAAGTGACTTTCGAGCCATTGGACAAGTGGGGCATGGACTTCATTTGGACTATCAACCCTCCTTCAAAGCAAAAACAATACATTATTGTGTGCACTAATTATTTGACTAAGTGGGTTGAAACCAAGGCGATTAAGGAAGTAATAGAAGAGAAGGTGCCTGAGTTCCTAAGGAAGAAAGTATTCTATAAATTTGGGTACCCTAGAGAGCTAGTCACAAACCAAGGCAGCTAGTTTACCTCCAACATGATTGAAGAACTGCTCATCCATAAAACAATCAAGCATATGACCTCCACTCCTTATCATCCACAAGATAATGGGCAAGTGGAGGTGACCAACAGGGCATTAGAGAGCATCTTAACCAAGGTAGTGAGTAGCAATAGGAAGGATTGGGTAGAGAGACTAGTTGATGCCACCTAGGCCTATAATACAACATGGAAGACCACCACTGAATTTACACCCTATGAGCTATTCTATGTGAAAAAGGCTTTTATTTCCATTGAGTTTGAATATAACACATTGAGGATGGCAGCCCAACTAGATTTGGATCTCAGCCATGCAAAAAAGAGATATTGTTCCATTTGAATGGCTTGGATGAATTCAAAATGCAGGCCCTCCTACATACAAAGATAGTTCAACTTCAGAGGAAGATCCGGCATGATAGACATATTAAGGAGAAGCAATTACAAGAGGGAAATTGGGCATTGTTATATGATTCTAGGTATAAATACTTCAAGGGAAAGCTAAGGACAAGATGGCTTGGACCTTATGTGGTGGAAAGATGCCATGATAATGGTTCATTGCAAATCAAAACTATGGATGAAGAAGCCATTTCATTGCTTGTTAATGGACACCGATTGAAAATGTACAAGAGGCCTTTATCAAAACAAGAGTTCATTGAAAATATCAATAAGACAGTGATGACGGTGGAGCAAGTTCCAGATCCTCCCTCATCAGGTCACTGAAAAAAAGAAAAAAGAACAAAAATTCAGGTGAAAACCTCCATGAGGTGTCTGAATCCCATCTTTGGGTTGAAAACCTCGTGAGGCAGCCCAATGATGAATAAAAAAAAAAGAATGAAAAGAAAAAGAATAAGAAGATCCCTGGGTGAAAACCTTCCTTGAGGTGCCCAGGGCAAACATCTAGGGTGAAAACCTCTCTAAGGTATCCTAGGTGTTTTTCAAACAAAAAAAAGAGAAAAAAGACATAATTTTTATTTGCAAGTGGGCGAGAAAGACAATCAAGGAACAAAGAGAAGATCCAAAGGGAACCTTGCCTCACATATATTCATCTCCTCCACTCCTTACCATGCATCCCTCCATCAATTCCATTTTGTTTCACTTCATTGCTTCAATTTAGGCGAAGACTGTGTTTTCTACAGGATCCCCTGTATTCCTATAGGATCCCTTGAAAATGTATACGACGATCATGTAGGAATTACAATGGCCCGAAAAACCTACAAGAAGCAATCCGAGGGTGAATGGTAGTTTGGTTAGGTCCCCAAAATTGATTCTAGACATGATATAACCCCTCACCTCATCCATTACCATCATCCCTGCACTCACCATTCAAAACAAAAAGAGACCAGTTTCTACAAGTTATAAAAAAAAAAAGGAAAAAAAGGGAAAATAGAGGAGAGTAAGAGCATTCCCTGAATGTCCCTTGCCCAACACACACTCCTACTCCCTCGGTCTTCACAGCCCCAACCAACAACATGATTAAGAAATTCTAAGGGAGAAGCAGCTACATGACATCCTGTAGGAAATCCTGTAGCAGCCTATCCCACAGGATATCAATCATTGGCTATAGGTCTTCACTAGGATGATCTAGGAGCTCCACAGCGGCAGCAACATCAGATCTTCAGTCACAGACACCTGCAAAAGATAAGAAACCATCAACAGAAAACAGAGGAGGAAGAAGAATTACCATCCAACAAATAAACAATGCAACACCTTTGATCTTCGACAACTACAACATGGCATCAAGACCACAAGTAAGTATCCCACTCACTCACTCATATGCATCATTTGATCAAAAGTTGTAAGGGTTATGATGTAGTTGGTTTATAAGTGAAAAGGTGGCCAGTTAACTTGGCCACCTTCGTTCAGTCATCACATAAAAAACTGGGTGTCCTCTCACACGTGGTTGCAGTCAACTCAAAGATAGATGAGGAGTAGGACAAGAAGTGGTTAACTACGAATTTATGAGGTGGGAGCTGATTACGAGGAGTGGGAATGATCAGGTGGTAGTGGGGACCAATGGTCCAAAAATGGAAACGTACCTCTGTTATGAGCACACCACCTCACCCCGAAAAGCCATAAAGGGAAACAAAACATTGTTTGCATGCATTCATACATTCCACCTCCTCAAATCTCCCTCACTCAAGTCGCTCCCATAACTCTGGCCACCCACCAAATGCGAGGATCCATCATTCTGCAAGAGAATTTCTACAGGATCATGCACATGAATTCCTACAGGAACCGTCTATAGGAGCGGTCTACAGGATACACAGAGGTAGTCTACAAGATAGGAAAACAGGGGCTCAAGGCGGAATATCACGATAATTGTCCACTAACACCATTCTAAAGAGGTAGGATCTAAAAATACATCCCCATTTACAAGAAAATGAACTAGAAATGCTCTAAAATCTAGTGGATATAACCACTTTGGGAGGTGAATTACATACACAGGAAACTCTATTTTCTCCTAAGTTTAAAATTCTTGTGTCAAACCTCTTATTTCCTCCTCAAGCCTCACAAGCAATATGACATGAGGGTTTAATAGGAAAGAACCCACAAACATTGTGAGGATACAACAACACCCCCAAGTGCTTAAAATCTTTATAAGACACCAATGGATGAGGTTTTTCAAAAAATTCATAGGGTATGGTGATGAGGTGGCTCAAGAATTTTCCCATTCCCTCACTCCACATAGAAGAATCCATGCCACTGTTATAGTTAGAGGGTTCACTATAGATATCACCCCAGAGCTCATCAATAAGGTCACCACACTTCCCCTAGGAATTCCATGGAGAAAAGAAGACAAAGCAGATAGTCAGGTGGCAAAAAAGAAATTCTTTTTAAAAGGTGACGAACCCATAGAGGATAAAAATGGAGTAAGGAGGGACAATCTGCTATACCCATGAATTGAGGTAGGTTACCAAATCATCAAATATATCTCATGTGAGGGTAGATACAGTGTTGTTTATGGCTACCATATTAGGATGCTTGAAGAATAAATATTTTGGGTAGAAACTCCAGTTCACCAAAGAGTCAGCATACCCTAATTCTTGATGCAATCACTCATAGACTGCAACAACAAATTAAAGGAAGGGAATTCCCAACAATTGGCTCACCATGGGTTGATCAAGATCCTCATTGAGGATGCCCTCCGAAACCTTAGGATCACTATAACATGGTTAGTCTTCAGAGACATACCAGTAGAGGATGACATCAAAACCCTCACCTATGATGTTAGTCCTTCTATCAGTGAGGAGGAGGCAAAACAAGAAGAACAAGATACAAAGCTAGATGGGGATGAGATGGATGAAGAAGAAACTAATATATAGGAACGTGATGAAGCAAAAGAAGAATGGGGAGAAGAGAAGGAGGATGATGCCGAAACAGAGGACGAAACAAAGGAAGAAACTGATGGAGATGAGAAAGAACAACAAGAGGAAGAAGATAAGAAAAACAGAGAGGAAGAAGGTGAAACAGAAGGGGAAGAACACAAGGAGGAGTCACCTAGGGTGTCTCTAGAGGCCCCTAAGAGGGAGGCAGTGGCTGCCTTCACTGCTCTTATCACCCTAGTCAAGAAAAAAGGGAAAAGAAGGAGGAAAACCCCTCTATATTTTAGAACAAGAAAGAGCACAAGAATCAAACAAGGGAAGCCAAAAATATCAACAATAATCCATATTGAGATTGAATCTTCCCCCACACCAAGAGACAAAATGCCTTCCCCTAAGTCACTAATCACCCATGTAAGGAGGCCTAGTGCTAGATCAACTTCCTTAAAGGGTAAGGCCATCCTACGGGATCCACAACAAAAACTACAGAAGGCACAGAAATTGGAAAGCAACGTAGGGGAGCAACAAGAAACAAAAGAGGAAGACCTTGAAACAAAGGAACTAAGTCCCCAACCTAACCTAGAATCCTACTACTGGTTTATTGAAGGAGGCAGGGTGATACCTCAAAATTTTTCCATCCCATTTTTTTTTGAACTTGAGAAGGAGAGGGCTAGAACCCACAGATGGATGCAAATCACCAAGTCAAAAGGGGTGGAAGACATTGGGCACATGGAAGAGAAGCCCAAGGAAATGGGCAAAGAGCTAAGTGGCTTAAGGGATAGAGAAGCAATAACGAGAGAGCAACTTGAGAGGGAAAATGCATGGCTGAGAAGACAACAACAGGAAAGGGAAAACCAACTAGCATGTATGGCCGACCTCTCCTTGGAGGCCATCCAGTGTAGGATGCTAGCTAAATCCTATGCTCTTTACCTCAGAGAACAATGGTTGCAATTTCATATTAAAACACTAGCACAAAGGGGAACCATGCCATTTCAGGACTATAGGTAGTTTATTGATCTTTGTGATCAAAGTACACTAGAGGATAGTGCCAAAATGATTGAGGTTTACTTGCACAACATGGCCCTCACAGAAATGAATGTTTGGGATCCTAATGCCGAGCTAGGAGATATAAAATTAATGGATTTGGCATCATGGATGAACCATGAGGAGTCAAGGGTTGCAGAGGTGAAAATAATATTGGCCAAAGAGCAAAATGAACCTCTTTTCGTCAGAGCTGAACAATCAAATCCCATGGCCCTAATCAACACCCATAATCTAATTGCAAATAATCCTCAGTTGGCACCTAGATATCTTGCTGCCCAAGAGAAAGCAATTTCACATTTTTAGGATATGTTTAGGCAACTAGGAGATGAAAGTATACATTCTTGCTTAAGGAGATGGAAAACACTGCCACACAGCTTGAAGATCAGAGAATACCACTATCCTCAAAGGTTGAGCGAGGCACTCAAAAGGACACCTATGTATACGAAATCAATGAAAAGGTTGAAGGTCAATTGGATAGGCCTAAAACTTAGTCCACCACTACTCCTGGGGATACTAGAAGGAAGAAAAGAAGAAGAGGAAAAGAGGTAGTGGGAAGAAGTAGAAAAGAAAGCAGGCTTCTATGAACAAGAAGAAGAGACCACAATAGAGGCATAGGATGTTAGAGAGGCTACTATAGCCATGAAGGACATGGACATTGACTAAGTTGCTCAGAGGATAAGCAACACTTTCAGTAGGGGAGTAATGATGATCCTCATCATTGGGTAATTATATAGGCCTTAATTCACCTCCTAGCTTAGTCAAACCAACTATTCTCACAACTTATTGCATACTTTTTATTATATTTTGTTTATGAGATGAGTTAGAGTTGGACATTTTGCTTTGTGGTCTAATGTGCATTTAATGCGGGATTAAACGATAAAATCAAGGAATTTTGGCAAATACCTTGGTCAAAACTCAAATGGGACAAGGGAGAGAAATTATAGGAGGTAAATCCTCCTCATTTACTACCCCTCCATTCAAATATTCCTCCATCAACTCGAAGTGCAAACAACCAAATCATGAGGATTAGAAGGAAGATGAGTAAGTGAAAGTCAAAGCACTAGTTTATCTTGAGTTTGAGAGCCGAGCCTCCCTAATTTTAAGGAAGTCATTGGAGACTTCAGATGTATAAGTAGAGAGGCCTAGGACCTCAATAGGATTCATATTTTTTATTGTAAAACTCTACTCTATTTTCAAGCTGGAAGACTTGTGACCGTTTTTATGTAATCCATGGTTTTGCTAATAAGAATGAGTTTTGTTTTGAGCCAGCACTGAGTTAAATTAGAGGGTTGTAGCTCTTGGTTCAGGGCCTAAACCTAGTATCCAAGGCTCCTCTTTATTGTACATGTATGCTAGCATAGATTCATAGTTTAATTGTTCATTTGCTTAAGTAGTTTCATTTCTGTTACAACAATGTAGAGTAGATTGGTTTTGTTTTAGTTTGATTCCATCTGTGCCTTCTTTCAATTAGCAGGTTAGTAAGGAGAAAAATATAACCACAAGGTTGTCAGTAGGTGTCTCGGCCTCACCTCCTCCCTCTGGGACCATGAATTGAGGAAGAGACCCTTGAGCAACCCCAAGAACATAGATTTCTAGTTCTTGCATGAGCTTTGGAGTTTGTTGTCTTGATTCAGTACTTGGTTCATTTCATTGTCATCTCTTTCCATCACTCTCTTTCTATAATAAGATCTCACTCATATTCTCATTTCCTTCAGCACTTTCTTCATGCATAATATGGGCAACTGATTCATGCTTTTCTAGTTTATGAGAATTTATCTTGTTGCATAGTTCTTGGAAGACACACACGTTTTAAGCATTGTAGGTACTTCAAGAGGAGGTCTAGAATTCATTACCAACATCCATATTTCACCTCATCCACCTCAACTATCTCTTGCTCCACCCTCACCCTCACTAGTTTCTTTTCCCTTTTTCATTGAAATTCCCCTAGGCACATTGAAATTCTTAACCAGAAGCTAATAAATCACATCTTAATCAGATTATACCTGTGGATTTACCTATCGGTCGATCCACGACAAACCTGACCAATCACTGTCAACTGTGTGTTGCATAACTGACGTATTCATTTCAACGTTTGAATTTAGGCGCTCCAAATCTTCGCCATCAATTTGTCTCTCTTGATCCAATAGCTATCATGTCACCTGCTCGCCAAATAGCTTGGCCGATCTCTATCTCGCTTGATCCAATGGCTACTGCGTCACTCGCTTGCTAACTAGCTTGGCCGATCTCCACTGTTGATCAATCCCGCATCATCCAACGACTATCGTGCAATCTCACATGAATTCTTGCACAATCAGTATCCGATAGAGAGCGCATGAGAAAAGTGGTTTTCTCATGCTACGTGTTACCCACTTAGGCTAATCACGTGAAATTTAGGAATACTGCTTACAGCTCTTAGGGCATGCGAGATACTGCTTACCACCTATGAAGACTGCTCCATCATTTTGCATATTTTCCACCCTTCTATTGACATGTGACTTGATGTCATCCATCCATCTATTAACTTAATCTCCTGTGAGAATATCTCCACCACTCATCTTCCGTTAATCTTGTTCGTTGATCTGACTGATCCAACGGTTCTTGTGCAATGCTACTTCATTACTTTTTCCTTTCACTGATTTCTAGCTTCGATTGATCTTCTGCTTGACTCCTTCCCGAACTTTGCCCTGTGTATTATTTAAATGCTGCCACTCTTGAGCTTTGATTTAGTTATTCAATCAAACTCCAGTACTGTCCGATCATCGCAATACTCCTCTGAGCACTGTCCTATCTCTCGAATTCTTTTTGAATTCCCTGCACACTTATGTTATGTAGAATTACTCTAATCCACACACAGTTCATAATTCAATTACTGAATACACACCACACAAACTCAAAAACCACACTTCTCTATTAATAAATAAATATTTACACAATGAGTTCATTCTTGGCCTGATATTCTATATCAATGGCCTTTCCTTTCACAAAATTCCTCCTAGGACCCTTCCACACCATCAAAACACTCCATAGACCTGCTAGCCATCCTCAACCACCTTCCATCCACTTGTCACATCCACAAGAGCAATTAAATTGCATGCTTGATTTTACCATAAAAACCAAAAAAGTGAAAGCAGATTTAGTTTAGTTTCCTTGCTTATACATTAGTATGGTTTGATTCTATTTACTTCTGTAACTTAGATAGCAACATTAGGTTGGTGTTGATTTAGCAATTTTACTTAGCATAGATGTTTAAATGGTTAATTAGGATATGGTGTGATTTAGCATTACATGTTGTTTTCTTCATTAATGCAGTAGAGTAGCTCTCTTAGAATATATTTTCTCTTCTTCCATAAAAGAATCAAGCTTCTTCTGACTCTATAGAAGTCTCGCTTGGAACCCCTGGGGTCTCTTGCCAGATCAACAGTGACAACATGTAGCACCTTCACTTTTACTTGTGCATATAGCACTGTCACCTCCAATTTTGTATGAACCCCGGGTTGATAAGTAAAGTTGGTAGCCCAAGAGTTGCAGCATCCTTGCTGCAATACTGGTGCTCATCAGAGGCCAAATATACATAGGAGCTAGATTGGTTCAGTTTCTACTATCTGGTTCTCATCCTCCTTCTCATCATCTATGATAGGTCCTTCTTCCATATTTTTGATCATTTCATCCTCTTTTCCTCCTTCAACTGTAATATTATTCGTTCTTCTTCTTCATTATACTATTGGAGGGGCTCCTCTTGTTGTTCCTTTAGATATTCCTCCTCTTTCTTTTTCTTTAGTTCTTCTTCCCTCTTCTGCATAGCCTCTTTCTTTTTTTTCCTACTCTTCTTTATTCTTGTGCTCTTCTTATTGTTTCTTTTTTGTAGCCTCTTCAAATTCTTTTTTTCTTTTTTCTCCTAAATTTATCCATTAGTGTTTTTGTCTACTTTGAACTTCTTTCTTATTTCCTCCTTAGCTTCCTCTTCCTATTTCCTTTTCAACTCAATGTTATTTTGGGTGTCCATTTATTCTTGGGTCCCTTCTTATGACTTCTCTAGAATTGTTTTATATTATAACGGTTTACTTATTCACCTGGTCTTAATTCTCTAGAAGCATTATAATGGTTCTTGATCTTTTCCTCATCCTCCCAAGAGACTAGTGCATATGGCCATGTGAATCTCAACTTTGCACAATGTTGTGTGCATATACCTTTTGGGTCATATCGATGATAACCCATCTCACCAAATTTGAGGTGATCAAGTTCTGCAATTTCTACTTGAGGCACCTTCAAATTTTTCAATTTGTATGCCCCTATTTACATCGCGAAGATGGGAAAGGTGACTTCTTCGATTTCTACAATGTCCCCAGCAATCTTGTACGAAGATATTAGATAAATTTTTTGATTTATGAAATGTCCTTGATAGTCTTGTACAAAGCTTGTGGCACATATCCCATTTAGCAAATAGAATGACATATCGAAATTTGGTTATTTCCTTGCACTATATTCATTGCCTTAGCAATAATTTTTTGCAATTAATGGGCTATGAGATCTGACCAATTAAAAATCATCCCCTTGGTGGTGCTTGGGTGTACCATATAAACCCATATATCTACTAAGAACTTTGCATTCTTTCTCCATACAATATAGAACACATAGCCATCAAATATTGGTACACTTTCCTTAATTACTTGGTTCTATAGATATGATCGAGCTTCTACCAAAATTTTCCAGCCTCTTGCCACAAAGGCTTAATATTATCCTTCGTGGACTCCCCAAAATTGGCATAGAAAATTTTGTTGATATATTCTTGAGGCTTTGGGAGATTATATTATGTAGATCTTGAGCCTGCTAGGTCTAATATCCTCACCCTTTATACTTTTGATGATCATACTTTGAAATTGAATGTGCTGCAATATTCACCCAATGGATTTTGTACAAGGAAATATTGCGTAGTGGAAAGTAACTCTGTGGAATCTAGACCTCTTGATATTGAGATATACCTCTTTGTCTTCTAGGTATTATGTGATTTCTTTCTTTCCAAAGTCCCTAGATATCTTTTTCCATTTGAGGGTAGTGGGTATGTTTATATAGCATGGTGTGTCTATTAAGATTGGTGCTTTGGTTTTCAGACTATCCACAACACCCTCAATGTTGCTTTCATCTGGCTCTCTTATCGGTCCTTTTCTTGTAACTGGCAACATGGTGTGAGTGGATGATGAAAAGCTAATACACTAAATATTTGGGGTACCTAGAAGTTGAAGATAATTCATGGAAAAACATACAATATTAGTTAAGAACCCCTACTCTATCTTATAACACATGTTTCATTAAAATTGGAAAAAAATTATTACAACAACATCACTAAAATTGGTTTTTTTTGTTTTGTTTTTTTGTATTTTGAAATTATAGATCCTCTATTTAATTACAAATTTAATGAAATATGTGTTTTATTCAAATTATGCATAATAATGACTATAGAATGACAATGCGCTAAAATTGGGTTCAAGTGCATAAGCTAGAGGAAAGGTTGAATGTTTTGGGAACTAAAACTATATTGTGCATTAGCACTAATAGGAAGTACTACATCAGGTGCAAGGTGCAAGATCTTGACATAGGCGTTAGTGTGTTTGAGCACTGAAGGTGCGCAATGGGCTAGAATTGGAAGATAGTTTTTGATGGGTGCATCGCACTTTCACAAGGGATATGGGTTGGTCTACCTATCTAATAGAAGCATGCAGTGTGCTATCAAGATGATATTTCATGTGGCGAGTGCATGGAACATAGTTAAGGAGAAAGGGAAGGATGAAATAAACACTAGAAGTACGTAGTGTGATTATTGAAAATCTGAGTGTTGGGAACTGATGTAGTTTTTAAGTGTAACAATGCATTAGTCAAGGACTATAAGCATGCAATGTACTTATTATAGAACTGTCTCATACATTTAACACATGCGTAATGTATAATGACATGGAAGGTTGAGTTATAGTTGTGGATCAGATGGGCATTATCCAAGAGACTAGGTTTGTAAGAGTGAACAAAAAATGACTAATTTTGGGGATGAACATTAGCAAGAGAGTGTAAGGAAACTAGATAATTGAATGCACACAACACACACAACACACACACACACACACACACACACACTATCTATATATATATATATATATATATATATATATATATATATATATATATATATATATATATATATATATATATATATATATATATATATATATTATATAATATATATATATATATATATATATATATATAATCTATATAATATATATATATATTATATATATAGATAGATAGATAGATAGATAGATAGATAGATAGATAGTGATTATGAGGAATGTGAAAAGTTGCGGAAACAAAGAGACTCTAAATACAAAGTGAAAGAACTAAGATGATAGAAAATAAGTGCAAATTTCACATGTGAAAGAGGATACCTTACTTGGAAAAGAGTGTGCACGTGATCACTAGTGGAGGAAAGGTTTATAGGCCCAAAATGTGCATGTAGCTTCAAATGAGGCCAAATTATAGTGTAGTGAGAATTAGGGAGTGGTTAGGTATATATAACAAATCCACACATGCGAGTAGGGTGGAGTTTTCAAATGTGCTCTTGTTAGAAATGTGTTTTCATTGATAGAAAAGGAAAAGCATTGATTTCCAAGGCAAAGAAGATGATGGAAAAGGTGTTGTAAGGCTTAGATGTTTCCTAGCAGATTGGTGAGGCAATAGGTAAAGGTATATATATTTTTGGTTCCATTTCCTGTACAATAGATCATTCTAAATGTAGATGAAACCCACTTGGATGGATAGAGTTCTGAAAGGGCATTGCAATGGTATGTTGAAATCCATAAATGTCCTCATGGACCAAAAGTTAGAGCTAGTCAAAGCCAGGGACCCTGATGTCAAAGTGTGCAAAGCTAAGTGGATGAAGAACCTTTTGGCGCATACTTAATTTTGGTGCATAACCAAACACAACAAATACTTTGGGATAACTTCTATCCCAAGCATTGGGCATATGTGAAGTAGACAACACAACAATGGGGAGAATATTGATTGGACCAAGGTAGAGCCCACACAATAGCTTAGCCCAATAGAGGTAGCCTGGCAGGTGTACCCTAGAAAAAGTTGATGGAGCACTTAAGGGAACGAGCAGAGTGGTGTGAGATGGGTAGAGGTGGCCTAACAATGACAATTCATTGGCCAAGTTTTAAAGCGGGAGGTACCCACCTAACATCTCAACCCACAAAGACTAATCCCAAAAGATTTCAAGTGCACGCAGAAGAGTAGGCCTAGGAGGAGCAAAACCCAATAGTGTGGCATGAGAAGAGGCATAGTAGGCTTGAACCTGGTGGTTTTATTAACAAATAAATCAATTAGAAAACAAGGTAATGGGACCCTTTCTCTCTCCTCTAATAAGAGGAAACGTGGCAAAATTTGGTTGGTCATTGATGACATCATCACCAGGCCAATAAGAGGTGGACATGTGTCATGCATTTTTGGGGTTTTTAGGTACTCAAGTGGGCCTTTTTTGGGTGACATGTGGATCACTCATAGAGTGACACATGGAACATGTGACATCATCATGAAATCATCCCATAGGAAAGACCTCTGAAGTTTTTAGCAATGAATACGAAGGATTGATGGGATGACTAGCCATCAAGATGATATGGCAATTTTCAAAGCCAATTTAGCCTGAACTAGGAGATTATTGGCTCGCAGGTGTAGTGGGGGACCCACTGAGATAGCTCATCCCTGAAGGTCAACCTTGAAGAATTCTTAAGGTGTAGTTAAGGAACACCAAGGGTGTAGGTGTCGAGACACGACGATGACATATAAAGAAAAGTGTGAACCAATGGGAGAAGTGGAAAGGGGGCCCCATATGGTAGCTCACCCTGAAAGCTAGACCCCGGAGGTAATAACAAGGTGCATACCAGTTTATGGCAATGATTTATGGCAACTGACAAAGCAGGAGATGGAAATATTCCTAAAAAGCATCGATTCCATCAAGAAATGAAAAGTGTGCTCCAACCCATGGTTTTGTTGTGGCATGAAGACTAAGCACAAAAAAGGTGTTTGCATTATAAAATAAGAACTTGGGGCTTATTGCAAAACTAGGTCTACAGTCTTGATTGTTTTCATGTAGTGGAGCCTTGTCAAAATGCTAAAAGATAGAGTAAGCACTTGGGCCAATATTTATATCACGACAGTGTTTTCTAGTGGCTTCATATTGAAATATTTTTCGCCTATGTTGAAGTGCTTTGGGTGTATGGTTGAACGAGTTGAAAAATTGAACTTTGCAATTATGCCAAACATAATAGGGGTGCTTGGGATCACAGAGAAAAAAGGAAATATATACGGCGGTATGGATGCGTTGGGTGGATTTTCTAGCATGTTTTCCAAATACAGTGGCAACTAAAGTTGGAACTAGAGTTAAAATCCGAGTCAAAACCTATGAAGTGTTAGAATAGAAAAAAATGGTTGTTTAACTAGAAGATTTAACCCAAAATAGTAGAGTAGTGAATGATAACCTCAAGCATAGAGTTAGAAGATTGAAATGAACAGGACAAAGGAAAAAAGTAAAGACTCATGCAAAGATGCAAAGTGAATTTAACTAAAATATCATGCTAAAATTAGCAAGCCAAATACTTTACAAGAAGAATGAATTTAGGTATTTTATGAGACTTTGTGCAAGAGTTTGTGGTGAAGTGAGGTTTTGGTGTGATGGTGGATTTCTTAGTAATTAGAGAGTTTTGAAGGTGTTTGAGTGAGTGATTGAAGGGAAAATTAATTTATTTTTGAGTACCATTCATGATTCTAGTGTAAAAATGGATGAAAAATGAACCATTTATGTCAAGGAAGTTATAGCTTGCAGATCAAGGCTTGTAGCTCCTTCCACAGGTGTTGGTAAATATTTGGGGTTATATGTTCATTCATTTGTAGCTTATAAATCAAGGAGTTGTAATTTCCTGTTGGTTTTGGACAAAGAAATTTGTAACAACAAGTTGTAGCTTCCTTTTGAAGAAATTGAAGATCAATTGAAGAACTTGTGTGTTTTTTGTGTCACTGATATTATTTCATGGCATGCTATTATGAATTAATTTTTCATTCTCCTTTTGGTGTCCTAATATTGTTATAAGTGAAAGAAAATTGTAAAATTCCTAAAAGAATGATTCACCAACCCCCCAAGTATTGTCCTAGTTTCTAGCAATTAGTATTAAAGAATGCTTACTTCATACTAGTTTAACAATTGGAAGAAAGATAAAATACCATGGAAAAGAAGGAAGGACAATTTACTAATAGGGCACCTATATTCAATGGAATAAACTATGTGTTTAAGAAGTAAGGATGAAGATTTCCATTCAATCACTTGGAGCCGATGTATGGGATGTTGTGGAAGAACAATATCAAAAGTCTATAGCAATGATTACCAAAGATCAAAAGATGGAGTTTACATGCAATTCTAAAGCCATGAATGACTTTATTTCTAGCCTACTTGAATCATAACTTGTTAAAGTCATGGACTGTACATCTGCCAAAGTTATCTAGGACAAAATGAGTATTTGATATGAAGGTGACAACAAGGTAAATAATGCTAAACTTCAAGGTTTTAGAATGAAATTCAATTCTTTGAGGATGCATGATGATGAAGATATTACAAAATATATTTTAAGAGTTGATGAGGTGGTGATTAATATAAGAGGCCTTGATGAGAACTAGATGAAGTTGTAGTAGTGCAAAAGGTGTTGAGATCTATTCCTAAGAGATTTAACCACAAGGTTTTAGCCATTGAATAAATGACCAATCTAAAGAATCTCACTTTAGACCAGCTACTTGGCATCCTTACTACCTATGAGATGAGAATATTGAATTTAAAGGCTACGTCAAAAGAGTCAACCTTTAAAGTAGAAAAGAAGACCAAGGAAGAGCATGATGATTCATGTTGTGAATCTGATGAAGAACAAGCCAATTTTGTGTGGAATCTCAAGGGAGGCTCGAGAAAGTATAAAGGTAAGCTACCTTTTAAGTGTTTAATTGTGGGAAAGTTGGTTACCATGCTTCAAAATGTCCTAAAAATAGGAAAATGGATTATGATCCAAGAGAAAAATTTAGGAAACTACAAAAAGATAGAAAGAAGGCTAAAAAGAGGGGTATCTATGTTTAAGAAAACAACTCCTCTAAAAGTGAATCCAATCACTCCTCATATGAGGAAAAGGATGATGAAGGTACAAACGAATTCATGTTGATGGCCATACACAACCTACAAGTTGAAGCTATCAATTCTAATGATGAAGAGGCTAAAGTGGAATTAGAAATAGAGTTGGTAAGTGCACTTGAAGAAATTAAAAGAGTGATAAATAAAAATAAATCTTATAAAAGGAGTCATTGATCAAATAAAAGGATGAAGTTGTTGATCATTGCGTCTCCAAATCAAAGAAGGCAAGAAGTTTCAAGAATCCCTCAACCAAAAATTGAATGATAAAAATTGAACTTGTGAAAGGATGCAAGGTGAATGTTTTTGCTAAGAAAAGAGTTAGAGAAGGAAAAAACCTAGCTAAGTTTCAATCGAAAAATTGGAAAAGGAGCTAAAATTTTAAATGAGTTGTTGGGAGCACAGAGAGTTTCCAAATATCGTAGCAATCTTAGATTTGAGGTCGAATCTAGTTCAATAGAAAAATTGAAATGTAAATAGTAAATCAGTTTTGTACCAGGAGAAAAGAACATACAACACAACATCAAAAAACAAAATATGCAGCCAAAAAACTAGTCACAAAATTATTAGTAATAACAAAAGAAAAACAGTTTCCAAGAAAATCGAAATACTCAGAAATCAATCCATCGGAGAAAACACTTTTCTAGGTATGTTGATAAGTTCCAGGTTACTATTTCTCCTGCACTAATTATGGACATAAAGAATCAAATTACAGAGTGAATCTATCCTACATGCATCTCAAAACAACAAGAAGAAACCAATAGATTAGACAAAGGAATAGTTCACCTAGGTACAACAATTATTTTTCTCCTTTGAACAATCAAATTCAATGTCTTAAATGTTTTTTGGCATATAGCAGTTGATTTTAGGCTTAAAGATAAGAATTTTGAACGAGTTATTAGAATATTTATGCAAGATCCCAAGGTCTAGAAAGAAAAGGAGAAGATAGAACAAAGTGATATTATTTTATATGCTCAAAATGAAGGGATTCATTGGTATGTGGATAGTGGTTGTTCCAGGCACATTTCAAGAGACAGAGGCAAGTTCTTGACATGGAAACCAATGTATAAGGGTATTGTAACCTTTGGTAACAACACATCTAGTAAGATTGTTAGCAAAGGAGTTGTCAACCTGTCTAAAGGAAAAGGTAAAATGAATAATGTCTTATTTGTTGATGGGATGAAGCGCAATCTACTTAGTATATTTTAGATGTTTTATCAAGGCTATGATGTGATTTTCAAAGCTAAAATTTTCAAATCAAGTCTATAGGAATAGGTGAAATGGTGGATGAAGCAATGAGAACAGACAATAATTTTTATGTCTTGAAAGAGAAAATAGAGAGGTGTTTCTTATCAAAGATTGATCAGAGTTGGTTGTGGTATAAGAGACCTAGAAATATGAACTTTGATCACATAGTCAAACTGAGAAAGGAGAATGTTGTTAAGGATTTACTGAGGTTGTCAAAGCGAGAGAATACAATGTGCAAGTCTTGTCAATTAGGTAAGAAAACATGGATGCCATTCAAGTCAAAGGAGAGCTCATCATTAAAGTCACTTCTGCTAGTGCACATGAACTTGTGTGGACCATCAAGAACACAATCAACCATAGGTAAATTATATTTCATGCTAATAATTGATTATTTTAGTGGGATTATGTGGGTGGCCTTTTTTAGAGAGAAATCTGGATCTTTTTATAAGTTCAAAGATTTCAAAGCTATGGTTGAAAAATGTGTCTGATTGCAAAATTAATTGCATGATATATGATAATGGAGGTGAATTCACTTCAAAAGAGTTTGATGAGTTTTTCAAGAAGCACAACATCGAAAGGCAGTTCACTATAGACAATGCTCCACAACATAATGGTGTAGTAGAAACAACAAACATAGCTCAAGGATTTAGCCAAAACTATGATGGATCAAAGGAAAGTTCAACATATATTTTGGGCCAAAGTCATTCACATAACAATGGTGATACTCAAAAAATCTCATCTTAGACCAAACAATGAGAAAAATTCCTATGAGATTTGGTATGGAAGACATGCAACAGTCAAGAATTTTCAAGTTTTTGGTAGCAAGTGTTACATCAAGAGGAATGTTGACAAGCTTGATGTCAAAGTGGATGAATACTTTGAATCTCAAGACAAATAGTCATAAAATATCAACTCTAAGGAAATAGTTACCAATAAGGAGGAGCACCATGAGCCACATCTAGAACAAGACAGTGAAGATCCCCTAGTCCTTGAGCCGATGATCCTTCAAGGTATATGCAAAAATATCACCTAGTTGACCAAATTGCTGGTGATCTAAAAACAAGAGTTTACACAAGAAGTATTGGCATTATGACTAATGTGTTTTCCTTGATGGAAACCTACTTGATAAATATGTTAACATGATGTTTGTGTAGTGTGACAGAGAAAATATACAAAGGTTGTCCTTGATGTCAACCTACTTGATAAACATGTCAACATGATCATTATGTAGATGCTACAAGTGAGATGGACAAAGGAATATCAGTTTAGAGACATAAACATGATAAAGGTGAAGTTTAGGAAACTATACACGGGTTCTATGAAGATAAATCATGTACATATGTAGGTATGATGAAGATAAGTCACATACAATTTCCACATTGTGGTATTATGAATACTAGGGGTCTTTACCATGGTATTGGCCCATAGTAATGAGTGCAACAACAGATATTTGGTCCCATCAAAGAATACCATTAGAATTACTATGGGATTGGCCTATGGTATTGGCTAAGGTCTAAGATATATAAGAAGATGAATATCAAAGTGTTAGAGGGCATATGTGATGGATTATTTATGAATAACTTGACTTTGAAATAGGTGTGCACCAGGGAGCATGGAGATGGATCGGATCTAATAGATATGAAATGACCACATATTAGATAATTTGTTTAGTGTTTAATAGATCTATGATGATGATATTATGATGTGTGTCTCTAACAGTTTGTATGCTGATATTTGGGTTTAAATGATGTTTTGTTGTGCAATGAGGGTATGATTTAGTGATTACAGATCTGTACACAAGATTTCCATTGAGAAGTTGCATACATACGTGGATCTTGTCCTGACTAGTCACGTATATATTATGCAGTATGGACATATATGTACGCAAGTGTGGTGAATGATAAGCTCATACATACGTGAAATTTTTTTATACGAGTCATGTACATCTGTTAGGGTTTTGCAGTATGAGTTGTTAATGATATCTGATCAGTTTTGTTATGTTTGTTGTTGTTGTTTGTCAATGAAGTCTATCTTATAATTTTTGGAATGATATGTTGACTAGAGATGATGCTACATCATGATAATCTATATTTCGTTCTTTGATATGTGATGGGTTCAATATGTGATTCAATGTGACAATTATTTAGACTCAATTTTTCAGTATTTTAAGATCTGTACGCATGTCCTTTTAAGAAGAAGTGCAACAATTGGTTTCTGTGATGGGTAACAATGTTTGGAGTATTGATGAGTATTTTTTAATTGATATGATCTATCCTAGTTTAGTTTTATCTAGTTGTATTAATTGATTAAGATTCAATGATTTCTTTGATGATCTAGTTGGTTCACTTATTGAGTAATTTAATACAGTGATTGGTTTTAGAATTGTTATTTGGTATTGGGTCAAGTCTGAAAATATGATGAAAATTGGCCTACAAGTTTTATGTTTTGAGTCAGGTGGATCCAGTATGAAATATTATGAAACATGGTCCACAAAGGTGTTGAGGTTTTGAGCCTTCAATGAGGAATTCGAAGCTTACTTCCAGTGGTAGCTCAAAAACCTGATGAGAGGGTTGGAGCTCCATTCTGCTAGGTGCCAGTAAATGAGATTAGGGGGTGGAGCTCCCTTTGACTGGGTGCTGGAGAATGAGAGAAGGTTGTATAATTCTACATGTGGGTGCCTACATACTAGTGTGAGTTTGGGCTAGCACAAGATTGTAATATGTTTTCCTTTATAATAAAATATGAAGATAGAGATGATGACATCAATGGTTTTATCCCACATTGGTTTTCCAACTAAAAATCTTGGTATCCTCATGTGTTGTTGTGTTTCTCATGTGTGATGGTTTATTCTATTCTTACTTCTCATGATTATTGTTTAATTAAAGGCTAATGAAGTGATGATACACTGGTTAAAGAATAACAGATGATGAAATTTATGAAAATCTAGTTAACTGGATATGTGTGATTTCCCTTCATTATAGTCATGTACATACAATGTTTTACTTAATGACAGTAACATATAGAAATATGAATAAGAATTGAAAGGTTTAAGTGAGTTTTAAAACACTGATTCACACCCCCCCCCCTGGTATTTTTCCCAACAATTGGTATCAGATTAGGTCACTTCAGTTGAAGCTTAATCACTTGGAGTGGATCAAGGATGATGGGAAAGAAGAAGATATCTCAAATGAAGGAATCATAAAATTGTTTTAGTCACAGTGATATATCAGATGCAGTGAATGTAATAGACGTCAGCAAATATTCATCTTTGGGAACATCCTGATTTCTATTGATCAAGAATGAAGAAGGCAGTAACAAAGAATTATCAGGTATGGGTTTTTCTTCTAATTGTGGTGCATTTCCATGTCTATGTAATAGCGATGATAGTGAAAATGATAGTGAATCAAGTAAACTTGCACTCATGGGTGAA
The DNA here is from genome assembly GCA_000404065.3 of Pinus taeda. Lineage (NCBI taxonomy): Eukaryota > Viridiplantae > Streptophyta > Pinopsida > Pinales > Pinaceae > Pinus > Pinus taeda. Next base: position 231,137 of record APFE031559383.1, read on the forward strand.
AGTGAAAGTAAGCATTCTAAAGAGAAAACAAATTAAAAAATGATGGCCCTATAAGGAGAGGAACAAGGCAAGTCAGAAACAATGGACAATGAAGGTGTACCTAATGAGCCTCATAAATGGGTAATTATATGGGCTCATTTTACCTGCTAACCTAATAAAATCAACCATCCTCTTAGCTTATTGTATGTTTTTCTGATTATATTTATGCTTATAGAGTGAGTTGAGTTAGTTATTGTGCCATGTGTTCTAACATGTATTTAATGTAGATTATTGATGGATTTTGAGGTCAAAGTCAAGGATCCAATGGAAAAAGGAGAGGAATTATAGGAGGGAATCCCCCTCTTACTCACTTCAAATTCATCTTCATTCAGCTCGGAGTACAAGCAACTGAATCATGCACTAGAAGGCAGCCGAGCAAGTGGAGGATGACTGATGATTATCTCGAGTTTTGGGAGCCAAGCCTCCCTGATTCTAAGGAAGTTGTGGGTAGCTTCATTTTTATAAGTAAAGGGGCCTAGGGCCTCACTAGGGTTGGATTTTTGTTGGATCTTTGCTTATGTAAACTCTGCTCCAACTTTGAGCTTATTATTTTGTGACAGTTTCATGTAATCTTGCTATTGTTTTGAAAATAAAGATGGAATCCTTTTTGAGCTAGCACTGAGTTACCTCAGAGGACTGAAGTGCTTGGGTTAGGGCCCAATCAAAGTAGCCAAGCTCCTCTTTACTCGTATTTGTATGTTTTATTTCAGTCTGTAGATTAGTTTGTTGTTCGATGTATTTCTTTTATGATTAAGAATATGTTGTTTTTGATGATTAAGTAGTTTGCTTCCATTTGTGCTTTCTATAGCAGGTTAAACAGTGATCAGAAAAGACTCAAAAGGCGAGAAAAAATTCCTTGGCCTCTCTTCCTCTCTTTAGGACCATGATTTTAGGCAAAGACCCTCTTGCTGCCCCAAAAATATAGATTTTTGTCCTTCATAGGACTTTCAGTGTTTGCAGCTTTTTAGTAGGTTAATAGTCCAACTTTGCTTTGCTTTAGATCTTCTTCATCATGCTCAATTCTTTATTTGCAATATTCTTCTTTCACGCTTTTCTTTCCTACAACATTTCTCAGCATTTCCTTTCATAGATCATAGTTTAGATCATTTTTATGCAAAACATTGTTTTTCCTAAATGCATTCATTTCACTTGTTGCTTGATTTACTTGGTTAACTCTCTATTTATTTGCAACATATTTCTTCTAGTGGTAGGCTAGATTATCAGCAATCACACCCTCCATCTGATCCATGCCCTATAGGTCTCCCAAATCTCACCTCAATTCTACCCTAGTTTCCTACATTTTTCGATAGAACTTCTTCCTCTCTCCTTGAGCAAACCCAATCATCCTTTTCTCTCTTGGTGATTCATGGTAGACCTTAGGTGTTCTAACAACTCATTCCATCCTTCATCCACCTTTTTCATGCACTCTCACACCCTCAAAACAATGGAAACTGCTCTTGGCTTCCTCCTGTAGGCCTCCTGTAGATTCCTTGTTTTCCTCCTGTAGATTTCCCGTGTCCTCCTGTAGATTTTCCTATAGGCTTTATTTTGAAGGCTGAGTGTAGGAAAAGCCTCCAAAAGGCCACCTGAGACCTCGTAGAACCCATCCACACCATCCTACATCCTCTCAAGTCCCAAAGCTGCCCTTCAACACCACCTATTCGCTGCCACATTCACACATAATAAATTACATGCATGTCAATTTCACATAAAAATACATAAAAATCCAAAAATATGTCTTTTCTTTATATACTTCCAGAGATAGCATAGTTATATGTTCTTTACTTCCTTGAATAGGTAATGGAATTCCTTTCATGGTTTTCATAACGCTTTCTGCAAAAGTAGAATTAGTTGGTTAATAGGGCTCACTAGGTTTGATTTACTTTTCAGTATTTCTCCTTTCTGCAGTTAGAATAGCATCTATCTTTCTTTTCTTTCATCACATATAGAGCTTCTTCTATAATCCATAGAAATTGGCTTGAGCTCCTAGTGATCTTGCGCTAGCTGACCAAGTGACAACATGCAATAATAACTAGTACTTGTGCATACAGCACCGATGCTTTCAAGTTTGTTACAAACTACAGGGTTGATAAGAGTAAAGTAGGTAGCCCAAGTGTTGCAACATTATTGTTGCAATACTGGTGCTCACCACTTTTTGGCACCATTGCCGGGGATCTGTCAGATTATTCTATGAGTACTGCTTTCTTCTATTTCCTATTGCAACATTACGCTAATAGTTCATTTCAACAAAAGTAGACTAGTCATTTCTTTTCCTTTCAAATTCTGCATTTCCTTGCTTTCCTTTTCAATTCTGCAAATTTCCATTTCAACAAGTTCATTCAATTATTTGCAGTTTATTTTGTTCAATCAATTTTAGTTTTGGAGGTCCTATTAGTGTGGGGAAAAAGAAACAAAAACCAACAAAAATAAGATTTCCTTTCATGCCGCGTAGGAATAGAGATAACTCAGGAAAATTTTTGCCCGACACCCCCACTGCTTCACACAGCCAACCTTCTCTCTTCTTTAGTGGCTATGATCAAGAAGAACCCTTAGGTGAATAGCTAGAGATATTTGAAGAACCTATAGGGGAAGAATAAGAAGAAAACATTTTTTTGGAGCCAATGGATGAAAACAGAAATGCTAGGGGGAATGAGAGAATAGAGGGTACCTTTCCCATTCGGGCGACCAATGGGGACACCGAAATCAAGAATATAAGCCCTTCCGCCCTACCTCATTTCCATGGTCTAACTACAAAATATCCTGACACCTTCTTGTTTGAGTTTGTTTTCATCTATTGAACTTATGACTATGCAGAAAATGAGCAAAAGTTGAAATTGTTCCCTTTTACTCTCCAGGATGCAACACTGCGCTGGTTCATGGGATTCCCTGGAAATAGCATCACAACTTGGGCTGAGATGTAGCAAGCCTTTAACAACAAGTATCAAGACTATTGTAGGCCAAAAGATACTAAAGAAGAAATTTTCCAAATGACCATAGGAAGTGATGAGTCCTTGGAAGACTATGAAGAGAGGTTCCAGCTCAGTTATAAAAGGGCTGAGTATACGCTTGACCCAGAGTCTCTGAAGCTGGTCCTGCTCAGAGGAATTTGGGAAGATAATTTAGACACCCTCCATCTGTTGGCTGGGGGAGACATCTACCAACTATCCTATGAGGACATCAAGACTATTTTTAGAAACCATTCTAGAGCAGCTAGGAAGAAAGGTTGGGGGAGTCAACCCATAGCCAGTACCTCTTCCTCTAACTCATCCATTAGAGGAGAATTTGGAAACATGATGGAAGACTTCAAGAGTGAGATGCTTCAGACTCTTGCCATGCAAATGGATACCTCACATATCAAAAGGAAACAAGAGGAGGAAGAGAGGGCCTTGGCCATCTTTTCCCTAGATGCACCAGGAGGCATCCTAGGAATGAATACCAATTGAACTCTATAGAGGTTTGTTTAGTCTGTGAAAAGAATCATTCTACAAATAAGTTCCCTTCCTTTCCCAGGCTTAGAGTTGTATATCAAGGGACTAAGGGAGTCACTGAACAGCTCTATTACATAAACCAAAGAAGGCTGCAGGGACCTAGACCATACCAACAGGGGATGCAAGGGACATCTCAGGCATACTACAACCACAACCAAGTCACTTCCATACCTTCTTAGGGCCTTCCTACTCATCCTTCCTGGTCCATGCCCCCTCCTTGGTCCTTCACATCTCAATATCATGCCCAACCAACCACCAATTCATTTCAATCCTATGCTAAGCCACAACCTCAGTGGAATGCATCTCATCAAGGGTGGAGGCCCCAATACAACTCTCCTCCTGCTCTTATGCGTCCACCACCTACCCAACCATAATCGTTACCTTCTGCTCCACCAAGGCAACTGCAAATGCCTACCCAGCCAAATCCGAACCCGAACAACAGACAAGATCAACAAGTATATAGTGGGGAACCATCATGCCTAACTTATGTTGTGGAGATTCAAGAAATTAACTTGAGATCTAGGAAAGTCCTCCCAGATAGCCAGCCTCCACCCAAGGAGGTTGAGGAAGATAAAGAGGAAAGTGAACCTAAAGCAAATCCACCCTTTCTTGAGAGACTATACATGACAATCTAGCCTACCCCAGAAGAGATTGAACTCCTAGGAGAATTGAAACATTTATGTGTGAAGATACCACTTCTCCAAGCCATAAAATATGTGTCTATCTACAATAGGTTGATCAAAGAGAAGTGCTTTAGGTATCCCAGAAGGCACAAGAGAGAAGCCCCGACCATCAATGTCATAGGTCAACTGT
>APFE031559383.1:238933-250159 GCA_000404065.3 Pinus taeda
CCTAGAAGGCTGCAGACCAAAAAGACCTCAAGTAACTATTTCAAACCTACTTTAGGCTAAGGCTTAGCCTCCCCAACCAGAGAGGGCTCTCTCAAAGGGTTAATGTTTTTTTATTATGATTAAGATGGCTAACTCTTGTGAAACGAATGTAAAAATATGAGTGGTGGAAACGAAATTAGAAACTATCCATTGGGCTTATGGAGTCAACATCATTTCAGTATAATAATGGCATCAACCTTGCTTAGAAGTCAGGGCATTCATCATTCAGCACATTCAGAACATACCAAAAACATATAGGACCACAGTCTATGAATGTATACAGGAACTTAGAGCACTATAAGTGAATTCTAAGTGATTACACATTCATACCACTGTAAATATTTGGAAAAGAACAACACAACACATCCTGAACATCAAATCCCTCCTGAGTCCTGAGAAGCAAAGCCAATCTTGTATTACTAAAACAGAGTCTTTACACGAAGCCAAATATCAGATCTTTTTTTCAATAAATTTCCAACCCCTGTGTACATTGCCCTTTCTGCTATTTATAGAATTCTTTTACAAGGCTGAGATTCCTCCTCTAAAATGAGGGGAATTCGAATTCTACTTGCTATGATGACACCTATTAACCTTTAAAACTAACTAATAAATACAACTGACTGCTAACTAGTGGTTTAAGAGACCTAAGACAATTAGGATTCTATCTCTGCATCATGTTGAACATAGCATTTATTACAATCAAGATTCATTCTCTGACAAGTGGTTTCCTTCAGCTTTATTCTTGATGGATGTTTAAAGCTCTTTGCTGGCCCTTACTATCTTATCTCTTCACTGTTGCTGAGAAATAGGAAACAACCCCTGTTTTTATGCTTTTGGTTTCCTCAAGGATATTCGGAAGTAATTAAACATGTTAATCTTCTTGAATTAGTCAACGATCTATTGGAGTGATACGTCCTTCATGTGCTGTAAGCCTTTCCCATGTACATGTGTGTGATGGCAAAAGCTTCTTTAACGCTGATTGAAATGTCAAGTACAATGCCGGCTATAATCATTTGCATAACAAGAAACTTGGATTTCATCTGTCTTTGCTCCGCTTGTTTTGTCATTGTTGAATGCTTTGCATATTGTAAATGATCCTTCACTGAAGTTCCTTTTCAAAAGACGTCCCTTGGTTACTCAAAATTGATTAACCGAGTTTGATTATGTAGCTACAGCAGTTTCGTAGCGCGCTACGAAACTGCTATGCAATTTCAAAACACAGCTTACTTTCCAAATTTTACTGTCTTGAGCCTCTTTATATTTCTAGTTCCAGCTCTCAGCTTTGATTGACTCTTCTAACGTATCTCACCTTCTTTTTCTTGAAATCAACCTAGCTTTGGCCTATCAAATACAGTTTCAACAAATAATTCTAAATAAACCAAACTAAAACACATTGACCAACTGTAACCTTGCATTGCCAATATAATGGTAAGTGAAGATGACATAAGATATAAGCTTCTGTTCATGAGAAGCTATGCGACTGTCAATCTCCTTACTTGGTATCTTCTTTATCGTAGCTATCAACTACTATAGTATGTTTCTGAATTGACTTTTCCTGCTTTTCTTTCTCTTTATGAATCAACTCTTCTACCTTGGGCAAAATATGCAATGCTTGGGAGGAAGACTGCAAGAAATCAAGTATAGACTTCAACTCCTTCGCAGTATCTTTGTCAAGGGAAGGTAGTGAAATAGATCTGTAAAAGTGCTGATCTAGGAGAATTGGCACATCATCCGGATTAACATAGCCATACCAGTGACCGGTAACTTCACCATCAGCATTTGGACCATATATTATAAGGTTGCCGACATATTTGTGACCACCACCGTGTGAGTATGGACTCACAGCTACATGATCTTTAAGGCCTCAAGATTCTATATCTTCTTTTAATCTCTTGATAAGAGTAGGTCCACAAACACCACACCTTCAATCTCAACGAGTATGTGAACACACGGAGATATGTGATCTAGTGAGTATTTCAGGATTTCCTGAAAGCCATTCTGTATCTTTGACAATCACCTCTTCCACAAAGGTATCAACATCAAAGTGTGTTAATCCCTTGTATCTGATCATATCTGGGAATATCAAAACATCTCCGTTTGAAGTCTTTGTTCCATCCCGCCCCTCGTATATTGTAAAGTATGTTTGCTTGAGCGAGTGGGATGACTTTCCATGCTACCTTCAATGTTCTTATCAGTTAGCTTCATATCTAACTCATCGCATTGAACATTTTCATCCAGTGTTGAGTTCTGACAATTAAGCATAGATTCATGACATTTTGTAGGTGCTGAATGGCATATTGGACCTCTTCTCACTGTAGTTTAGCAAGGTATGAAATTGATGACTTTGAAATTGAAAAATCGGAATGTCGACACAATATGCAAGCCAAAAAGAAGCAGAAGAAACCGGTGACCAACATCAGTGGTTCGGCTAGCATTGAAAAGGTAATAAATTTATAATAAACCTGAAAGAATATATTATGTTCAGGCACCATATTCTTCTGTTGGAATTCTGATTGCAGCAGTTTCCAATACCCTTTCATCAACACCATTACAGACATGCACAATCTCAATTGAGCTTACTTTTATGCCCCAAGGTCTAGTGCATCATGTGCATGACCATGTGCTCGATAATATCCTCCTGTAGTTCGCTCAAATTCATCCGCTGAAGCTGAAGGTGCAAAATTGTAACACGGTACAGAAGCCAATAGAGAACCAGAAACATGACTATAAATAGAGCATTCCTCTCGTTTTTCATCACTAATTTGTGGTGTCGAAGATGTTCTACTGGATTGCAAAGGGGGCAATCAAAAACATGGCGTACCTCAAATTTCCAGTAGATATCCATCTATAGAAATAGGCAGAAGGGCACCACACTCAACAATGGCTTCAACGCGCTCCGAGCCACCGCATTGAGGCCCTTTCCCAGGCGGTCCAATCCGGGCATTGTTAACATTAATAATATTATGGCCTCTACTGCTACAGTGTACCCTTAAACAATCCATTCCAGTGCCGTATATCAATAAAGAGATTGATTTTATTACCAACTATAATAAAATCTCCATGAGATTAAACATATAGTGCAAGAATATTACCATGATGGCCACATTGAGACTGCAACTCTCTTGAACCATCATCACGAAGCTCCCATTTGTTTAACTGAATCTTTTGATTGATGCCAACAAGCAACTTTCCATTAAATTCATTCAGATCGTAAACAGAACCCTTTATCTCCTTCTCAGTAACAACTACAAACATGTGCCAGTACCAAGACACCTAATGAACTAATGATGAAGATAAGCGGTTGGATATGATAGACGAAGTGTATAAGCTGACAACTGTTGATGTAAACACAGTGGATTTTGATAAATATGACAGTTGGGTGAGATTTTCTATGGATTAGCACGAATCCCCGATTTCGTAGTGCAGTCAGTGCAAAAATCGATGTTTTGCGCTACGAAATCACCTAGACCGGGTTTCTGCACTACGAGATCACCTAGACAGCTTCGTAGCGCATATGAACTTTGAAATGAGTTTCCACATATGATGTTCATGTGAGATATGAGACCAATGATAGACTAAAACAGAAAATTGACCCCATTTGACATACTAACAAGACTCTTAACAAGACTCTAAAACAAGATGAAAAGACTAGACCCAAAACTGACACCAACCCTTTGACAAACAATCGAACTGATGCGAACAATTTAGAAATTTTTCTTGAGCGATAACACCTACACCAAAGGATGAGATGCCCATGCAACCTCAAGTGACCTTTGAGCCATTTGTAAAGTGAGGCATGGACTTTTTGGGTCCTATCAGCCCTTCTTCAAAGCAAAAATAATACATCAATGTGTGCACTGATTACCTGACAAAGTGGGCAGAGACAAAAGCAATCAAATTAGAGACAGAGGAAAAAGTAGCTGAGTAGAGAAAACATATTCTACAAGTTCAGGTATCCAAGAGAGGCTGTCACATTTCAAGGCAATTAGTTGACTTCCAATTTGATTGAACAACTGCTCACACATCATAAAATCAAGCACATGACTTCCACCCCTTACCATCCACAAGCCAATGGGCAAATGGAGGTCACTAACGGAGCATTGGAAGGGATCCTGAGCAAGGTAGTGAACAACAACTGAAAAGATTGGGCAGACAGATTAGTTGAGGCCACTTGGACCTACAACACAACATGGAAGACCACCATAGGGTTCACACCCTATGAACTGGTATATGGGAAGAAGGCTTTGCTGTTAATATAATTTGAGTTCAATACCCTAAGGATGGTAGCTCAGCTAGATCTAGACCTCAGCCATGCACAAAAGGAGAGATTACTTCAGCTCAATGGATTGGATGAATATAGATTGCAATCCCTTCTCCATATAGAGGTAGTTCAGCTCTAGAGAAAGATATGGCATGACAAAATTATCAAGGAGAAGCAATTCCAAGAGGGAGATTGGGCACTACTCTATGATTCAAGATACAAAGATTTCAAAGGCAAGCTAAGGACAAGATGGCTAGGACCCTACACTGTGGAGAAATGCAATGACAATGGTTAAGTTCTGATCAGAACCATTGATGATGAAGCCATCCCCATGCTTGTAAATGGACATTGGTTGAAAGTCTACAAGAAAGCCCTCTCCAAGTGAGAGTTTATTGAAGGTATGAATAAAACAGTAATGGTAGTGGAGCATGTCTTAGCTTCCACTTCACCCACTGACTGAAGAAAAGAAAAAACTAAAAATATAATAAGGACTCAAGTGAAAACCTCCATGAGGAAATGGAGTCCCATCATTGGGTTGAAAACCTTTTCTGAGGCGGCCTAGTGATGTCAAGAAAAGAAGAGAAAAAAGAATAAGATCCCTGGGTGAAAACCTCCCTTGGAGGCTCCCAGGGCAGACAATTAGGGTGAAAACCTCTCTAAGGCACCCTAATTGTTTTTCAACCCAAAAAAAAAAAAAAAAAACAGAAAAGAGAAAAGTATTGAATTTTTGTTAAATTGCAGGTTTGCAGGAGGACTACATGGAGCAGAAGAAAGTGCTAATGGGACCCTGACCTTCACACCGACATCCATCCCACCTTCTCCACACCTTCCTCCATCATATTTGGCATTTCTTTCACCCACTGTACCTCTTTTTCAAAAACTGTGTTTTCTACATGAGGCTCTATGTTTTATATAGGAGGCTCCTGTACGAATTACAGAGAGCCATAAGTGGCTATAGAAGGCAGTTTGAGGGACAAAGAAGCTTCATGAAGGGCCTATAATCCCTCCTATAATCTTCAAACCTCCTTGCCATAATTTCCAAGCCTACATCACACCCCAAGCATCATTTTTCTTCCTGTCCAAGAAAAACACAGGAAAAACCAGTTTTTCAGTAAAAGTAAAAAAATAAATAAGAGAGAAAGCAGCACCATAAGCCTCACCTGAAGCCTACCTACTACCTCTCCATCATTATCTACACCTCTGGCATCATCCTCAAAGCTCCAAGCACAAAAAGAAGTTGAAGTTTCAAGGGGATAAGTAGCTACAAGAGCTCCTGTAGGAATTCCTATAGCAGCTAATCAAATCAAAACCCAACACCAGTAGTAGGAGAATGCACACATGAAGGTTGAGAAGGCACCTGAAGCTTAGACTCAACTAGAGAAGAATCTGCACAAGACAGCCACACATCAACAAGTAGGCAACATGCATCAAAATAAATAGAGGCATGCAACAAAGAGAGCCACAACACCTCACAGCAGATAGATTCAGATCATAGGTAAGTAATTAAATCGCTCCATTGTTTGCATTTGTGTAATTACAAGTCATGTAAAAGCACGGAGATGGTTGAGGTTGAATGAGGGAAAGGTGGTCAGTTAACTTTTCCACCTTCATCTAGTTGACTCCACTCATCTAATATGTCACCCACACGTGGGCACAGTCAACTCCAGCCCAAGATGCCAGGGACAAGTAGTGGAGGGAGTGTGAAATCTAATGCAATGATGGGAGATGAATACAAGGAAAAGCCATGATGACAAGGCAGGTGGGGACCAATGGTCCAAATATGGCCAGTGTATACCTTGCCAAATCACCCCTCGTCACTAGAAATATCCATAAAGGGTAATAAGTACTCCTCCCCGAGCATTCTGACCACCTTTTCCTTCATTCTCTGCTTGTAACTCAACTACAACAGTCTCCTTGTGCCCCCATAGCCTCGTAACCATCGTCCTCTGTCGATCTCTCCCATATTTCTGCTCTCAGCATTTTCCATAGGAGCACCTACAAGAATTCTATAGGAGGGACAACAAACATCTATAGGAGGGGTAGTGAGTTTTTTTGAAGGGAGGAAACATGAGTTTTAGCACAATTTTCGGTCTGAAGAGGTAGGGTTCATGCATGCCCCCAACTGAATATCAATATGCAAGAAGTGGTTTCAATTTGAGGAGGAAATAAGTATTTAGGAGAGGAGAAAATAGATTAAAAAAAAAATTATGCTTATTTTAAAAAAACACAGTCTCTTTTGTTTCTTTTTTTTATTATCAAAATACATTGTCTCCACCCCCATATCTGGTTTTCCAAAAGAGTATAGACAATATGACAGGAGGGTTTATGAGAAAAGAGCCCACTAACTCCACGAGGCTCCATGCACATCCCCAAGTAGTGGAAATATTCACAAGAGCAAATTGGATGAACTTTTTTGAGAAATTTCAAGGGTTTGATGAGGAGATTGCCCAAGAATTTTCCCTCTCTTTGGTCCCTCACACAAGAACACATGCCACTGTCACCTCTAGAGGTCTTTCCAAGGAGATAACCCCTGAATTTATCAGTAGGGTCACTACCCTTCCTCTTGGGATACCTTGGAGTAAGGATGAGAAACCAATTGGCCAGGCTGCCAAGAAAAACTTTTTCCAAAACAATGAAACCCCTGTAGAGGATAAAAATGGCATTAGAAGGGCTAGCATACCATACCACTGGGATGAGGTTAGCTATCATATAATCAAATACATTTCTTGTGAGGGGAGGTATAGCATTGTTTATGGTTATCACTTTAGAATGCTCCAAGAATTAAGGTATGGCATGGACACTCTAGCACCTCAGAAGCTCAGTATCCTCGACTTCCTCTTGTAGTCCCTCATTGACTCTAGCACTAAGGTTCAAGCAGGAAATTTAGAGCAGCTAGCTCACCATGGCTTAATCAAAATCCTAGTTGAGGAAGCCATCCATACCTTTACACTCCCTATAGCATGGGAAGTTTTACAAAACATGACAGCAGAGGATGATATAAAGGCCTTAACCTATGATGTTAGTCCTACTAGCAGTGAGGAAGAAGAGCAACAAGGGGAGAAGGTGAAGCCACTGGTGTCTTAGCAGAACAAGAAAGGGAGGAAGAAACTGAAATAGAGGAGGAGAGAGCTGAAGAAACAGAGCAGGAAGAGATAGAAAAAGAGACAGAAGGAGGAGAAAAAGGGGCAGAAAAGGTAGAACAATGAGAAGAGTCCCCCGAGACTCTAAAAAAGGAGGTAGAAGCTTCCCTCATTGCCCACAGTACACCAATAAAGCCAAAGAAAAAGAGGAAAAGATATGCCCCCATGTATTTCAGGGCTAGGAACATCACAAGGATCAAAATAGGCAAATCTCAGCCCTCTTCAAAAGTGCCAAATACTATTGAAGATTCACCCTCTGCCAAAGGGAAATAATCCCCTTCCAAGACACCTATAACATATGAAAGGGGGGCTCCTAGATCTTCCACATGGAAGGAAAAGGTAGTACTACAAGACCCAAAAACAGTCCTACAGGAGGCTCAGACATTTCTATAGGAGACACTGTCAAAACTACAGGAGACCCAACAACTTGAGAAAAGGATAGAAGAATAGCCACAGGTGAAGGAGGAAGCACAAGAGCTACAAGAACTTGATCCCCAACCTAGTCTTGCCTCTTATTACAATCTACTTGAAGGAGGAAGGATAATCCCACAAAAAATTGCAATATCACTATTCTTTGAATTGGAGAAAGAAAGTGTAAGAACACATAGGTGGATGAAAATAGCCAAATCCAAAGGAGTTGAGGATGTTGTCCATATGGAAAAAAAACTCAGAGAAATGGGCAGAGAGTTGAGTGCTCTCAGAGACAGGGAAGAAGTTACAAGAAGCCACCTTGAAACTGAAAATGAGTTGTTAAGGAGGTAGCTGCAAAAGAAAGAGACTCAGCTGGCATACATGGCCATCTTATCCATCAAGCCATTGCAATGCAAAACACCAGCCAAATCCTATGGCCTCTATCTTAAGGACCAATGGTTACAATTCCAGATAAAGACTCTAGCACAAAGAGGCACAATGCCATTCCAAGATTACAAACAGTTTATGGATCTGTGTGACCAAAGCACATTAGAGGTTAAGGCAAAGATGGCAGAATTCTACCTACATAGCATGGCCCTCATAGACATGACTGCGTGGGACCCCAATGGCAAGCTAGGGGACCTGCAATTAATGGACATGGCCTCATGGATGAACCATGAAGAATTGATGGCAGTAGAAATAAAAATATTTATGGTAAAGGAGCAGAATGAGCCACTTATGATAAGATTTGAGCCATTAGATCCTATGGCACTCATCAATACACAGAACCTGCTTACTAATGACCCTTAGATTGCCCCTAGATATCTCACCAGTTAGGCACAAGCCATTGCACACTTTGAGGATATGCAAAGGCTAGTTGGGGATGACTGTGTGCATGCATGCATGAGGAGATGGAACACCTTACCACACAGTTTGCAAATCAGGGAATACCATTCCCCCTTGAGGCTGAAGGAGGCATTGAAAAGAGTACCAATGTGCAAGCATTCCATGCAGAGGCTGAAGGTCAACTGGATTGGCCTCAAATTGAGTCCCCCACTACTGTTAGGCATGCTAGAAGGAAGAAGAGAAGAAGAAGAGGAGAAGTGGTGGAAAGAGATAGAAAGGAAGGAAAGATTCTATGGAAAAGAAGAGCAGATCACATCAGAAGCTTGGGATGCTAGGGAGGACACCAGGGCCATAAAGGATGAAGAGATTGAATAAGTTGCTCAGAGGATGAGCAACACTTTCAGTAGGAGGCGATGATGAGCCTCATAAATGGGTAATTATATGGGCTCATTTTACCTCCTAACCTAGTCAAATCAACCATTCCCTTAGCTTATTGTATGATTTTCTGATTATATTTATGCTTATAGAGTGATTTGAGTTAGTTATTGTGCCACGTGGTCTAACATGTATTTAATGAAGATTATTGATGGATTTTGAGGTCGAAGTCAAGGATCCAGTGGAAAAATGGCAGCAATAACTTGAAGTGGACAAAGGAGAGGACTTATAGGAGAAAATCCCCCTCATTTATTACTCCTCACTTTGAATTCCCCTTCATTCAGCTCAGAGTACAAGCAGCAGAATCATGCACTAGAAGGCAGCCGAGCAAGTGGAGGATGACTGATGATTATCTCGAGTTTTGGGAACCAAGCCCCCCTGATTTTAACGAAGTTGTTGGTAGCTTCATTTGTATAAGTAGAGGGGCCTAGGGCCTCACTAGGGTTGGATTTGTGTTGGAATTTTGCTTATGTAAACTCTGCTTCAACTTCGAGCTTATTATTTTGTGACAATTTCATGTAATCTTGCTATTGTTTTGAAAATAAAGATGGAATCCTTTTTGAGCTAGCACTGAGTTACCTCAGAGGGCTGAAGCTCTTGGGTTAGGGCCCAATCCAAGCAAGCCAACCTCCTCTTTACTTGTATTTGTATGTTTTATTTCAGTCTGTAGCTTAGTTTTGCTGTTAGATGTATTTCTTTTATGATAAAGAATAGGTTGTTTTTTATGATTCAATAGTTTGCTTCCATTTGTGCTTTCTATAGTAGGTTAAATAGTGATAAAAAAAGAATCAAAAGGTGATAAATAGTGCCTTGGCCTCTCTTCCTCCCTTTGGGACCATGATTTGAGGCAAAGACCCTCTTGCTGCCCCGAAAACACATATTTTCCTCCTTCATAGGACTTCTAGTGTTTGTAACTTTTTAGTAGGTTAATAGTCTAGCTTTGCTTTGCTTTAGATCTTATTCATCATGATCACTTATTGATTTGCAATATTCTTCATTCATGCTTTCCTTTCCTACAACATTTCTCAGCATTTCCCTTCATAGATCATAGTTTAGACCATTTTTATGCAAAACATTGATTTTCCTGAATGCATTCATTTCACTTGTTGTTTGATTTCCTTGGTTAATTGTTTGTTTCTTTGTAGCAGACCTATTCCAGTATTAGGCAAGATTATCAAAAATCACACCCTCCATCTAATCCATGCCCTATAGATCTCCCAAATCTCACCTCAATTCTGCCCCAGTTTCCTGCATTTTTCCATAGAACTTCTTTCTCTCTCCTTTAGCAAACCCAATCATCGTTTCCTCTCTTGGTGATTCATGGTAGACCTTAGGTGCCCTAACACCTCATTCCAACCTTCATCCACCTTTTTCACCGACTCTCACACCCTTAAAACAATGGAAGCTTCTCTCGGCCTCCTCTTGTAGGCCTCTTGTAGATTCCCTATTTTCCTCTTGTAGATTTCCTGAGTCCTCCTGTAGATTTTCTTGTAAGCTTTCTTTTGAAGGCCGAGTGTAGGAAAAGCCTCTAGAAGGAAACTTGAGACCTCCTAGGACCCATCTGCACCATTCTACATCCTCTCAAGTCCCAAAACCGCCCTTCAAGACCACCTATTTGCTGCCACATTCACACAATAAATTACATGCATGTCAATTTCACATAAAAATAAATAAAAATCCAAAAATGTGTCTTTTTCTTATTTACTTCCATAGATAGCACAGATAGATGTTGTTTACTTCCTTGAATGGGTAATGGCATTTCTTTCATGGTTTTCATAAAACTTTCTGCAAAAGTAGAATTAGTTGGTTAATTAGGGTTCACTAGGTTTGCTTTACATTTTAGTGTTTCTCCTTTCTGCAGTTAGAATAGCATCTATCTTTCTTTCCTTTCATCACATATAGAGCTTCTTCTGGAATCCATAGAAGTTGGCTTGAGCTCCTAGTGATCTTGTGTTATGCAACCAGCTCAAAAAAGATAGAAAAGATAGATCAGTGCCTTAGAATTCAGCCTCTTCAAGGGGGCAACCTCCTTTACATTGCATAAATGAACAATTCTTGGATGATACAAATGAAAAGACCTCCTTTCTATATATA
>APFE031559383.1:258900-327065 GCA_000404065.3 Pinus taeda
AAGGGTTTGATCAATAAAGAATCATTTCATATTATTTCTGGGTTTATTTGCATTTTCATATCAGATCTATAATATTTCTGGGTCAGATCTACAACATTGAAGAAGTCTGGCATGGAGGAATGCTCTTTAGTGAGCACAACAATGCTTATAGATTGCACAATTAGAAATAATTATGAATCCCCAAAAGTTGATGATAATTCATACATATATATCATTAGCAACCTATTATATTTGAAAAATTCAAGACCTGACATTATTCAGGTCAAGCAAAGTCTTTTGATACAAATCACATAAGAGAATTTTTTCTTAATTCATTATGGATAATAGAAGCCTGAATAAAGAAATTATGCAGGTCATTGGTATTATTGGAAGATTTCGTGCAGCTCCAAGGCAAAGCCATCTACTAGTAGGAAAGAAGATTCTCAAATATCTTAGTGCCACAATGGATTATGGACTATGGTACCCAAGTGGTAAAGATTTTTCACTAACTGTTTATACTGATGTTGATTAGGCAGGTGATGTAGAAGAATGAAAAGCACTAGTGTTAGTGTTTTATTGCTTGGAGAGTGTCTTATTTCATGGTTGAGCAAGAATCAAGCTTCTATCACTTTATCTACAATTGAAGTAGAGTATATTGCAACAACTTCTTGTTGCACTTAACTATTGTGGATGAAGAAAACCTTGCAGGATGTACATGTTTTTTATGACTAGCCTATTACTATTATTTGTGACAATACAAGTGCCATAAACATGTCAAAGAATTTTGTTTTTAACTCCAAGAAAAAACACATTCCAATCAAGTATAATTTTTTGAGAGATAAAGTTGACAATTAGATTGTGAAGCTTGAGTATGTACCTACCAAAGAATTGGTTGTTGATATTTTCACCAAACCTCTCCCAAGAGAATAGTTTAGTATTTGAGGCAAAGGTTGGGAGTTTTCTTCTTGCCTCCCTTCACTAGTTCTTCGCTTAAAGAGGAAGAAATGCAATTAGTATACCTTCAGCATATCAAGATGAAGCTGTCAGGTCCATATGATAAACAAGCCAACATCAGATTTTTGACATGGGGAGTAAAGTTGTAGGGGCAATACATTAATCTCTTTGTCATTAATGTCAAAGGGGGAAAGGTACTTAGTGATCAAACAAAAGTAAGGAGAAGTCATGAGGCAAAAGAATAGTAGTAACATCACAACAGTAGTACAAAACAAGAGAAGCATATCTCAAGGGGAGAAACATTCAAAGTAGAGATATTCATCCAAAGGAAAAAATTTGAGACAGTCACAGTTGGTATGTATTCAGAAGGTTGTTCTATTTTTTTATTACAGTGTTTCCATCAATGCTAAAAGGGGAGATTTTTGAAAATGTGTTTTCATTGACGGCAAAGGAAAAAAAATGATGGCCAAGGAAAATAAGATGATGGAAAAGGTGTTTCAAGGTTCAGATGTTTCATAGAAGATTGATGAGTTAATTGGTAAAGGTGAAAATACTTTGGTGCCATTTATTCTATAGTAGATCATTACAAATGCAGATGAAACCAACTTGGATGGGTATAGCTCTAAAATCACTTTCCATTAGTATGTGAAATCCAGAAATGGACTCCTGGATAAAAAGTTAGAGCTAGTCAAAGCTAGGGACTGCAATGTCAAAGTTTCAGGAGTTAAGTGTATGGAGGACCTTTTGGCACATAGTTAAGTTTGTTGCATAGTAAAATAGAGTGGAGTCTTTGGTGAAGCTAATATCCAAAGCATTAGGAAAATGTGGAGAAGACAACATAGCAGTGGAGAGCATATTTTTTTCCCCAAGGGGGATCCCACACAACAATTTAGCATGAAAGAGGTAGCCCGACTTGTGTACCCCAGAAAAATATTAAGGAGCACTCAAGTGAATGAATGGGATGACATGAGATAGGCATAGGTGGCCTGGAAACTGCAGTTCATTGGCCAAGTTTTAAAGTAGGAGGTCCCCACCTAACAACTCATATCGCAAAGAATAATCCCAAAAGGTTTCAAGTGTGCATAGAAGACCAAGCCTAGAGGAGCACGACTTGGCAACGTGGTTCGAGAAGAGGCATAATAGGCTTGAACCCAACAATTTTATTAAAGAAGAAATAAATCACAAAACATGATATTTGGAACTTTTCTCTCTCCTTTGACAAGAGGACACATGGAAGTATTTTGTTGGTCGCTAATGACATCAACACTGGGCCAATAAGAGGTGGAAACATGTCATGAAAGTTTGGGGTATTTAGGTACCCAAGTGGTTCATTTCAGGTGACATGTTGACCACTCAAAGAATGACATAAGGCACATGTGATGTCAGCATGATATCATCCCATAGGCCAAGCCCTAAAGGGCTTGAGTGATGCATGCAAAGGATTGATGGGATGACTACGCGTCGGGCCATTGTGGCCATTTTCAGAGCTAATTTAACCTAGACTAGGAGATTGTTGGCTTGCAGGTGTAGCAAGGGACTTGCTAAGACAACTCATCCTTGAAGTTTGACCCCAAACAATTTTTAAGGCAGTGTCAAGGAATGGTTGTGATGTAGGCATCGAGACGCGACAATGGCATATAGAGAAAAGTGTAGATCTATGGGAGAAATGGAAAGGCGGACCCCATAGGACAACTCATGCCATAAGATAGACCCTAGAGGCAATAAAAAGGATCATAAAGGCTCATGGTTTGGATTTATGCCAAGTGACAGAGTGAGAGACGAAAAAATTCCTGAGAAGTGTCGATTCTATCAAGAAACAAAAGGTGCACTTAATTCCATGGTTTTACTGTGGCATGAAGACCAGTCATAACAGAGTTGTTTGCATTATAAAATAAGCACATGAGATGAGATTTATATCACGATAGTATTTTGTAATGGAATTGTAGTGAAATACTTTTGGCTTATGTTGAAGTCAATTGAGTGCATGGATGAATGAGTAAGCAACTTGAACTTAGTAGTTATGCCAAACATAACACAAGTGCTTGGGATTGCAAAGCTAAATGGAAGTATAAATTGTGGCATGGATGAGTTAGGGATTCTTTTGGCATTTTTTCTGAATATTGTTGCAATTGAAGTTGGAACTGGAGTTAAAATCCTAGCTAAATCCTGTAAAGTTCCATAATAGCACAAATTGGCAGTTTAACTCAGAGATTTAGCCCAAAATAGCAGAGCAGTGAATGATAACCTAAATTTTAGAGTTAGAATACTGAAATGAACAAGACAAAGGAAAAAATTAAAGACTCATGCAAAGATTTAAATTGAAGGTAACTAAAATGTCATGGAAAAATTAGCAAGCCAAATTCTTTTATAAGAAGAATGGATTGAGGTATTTTGTGAGACTTCATGCAAGAATTTGTGGTCAAGTGAGGTGTTAGTGTGTTGGTGTGAAAGTGTGTCGCACAAGTCTTTGAAAGTGCATCGACACTAGTTTAAAGAGGTGTCCTCATCCTACCACGGAAAACAACACTACAAAGGATAAGAGAACTACGCTTGTGTGGGAAGTTGTGTTATCACTTAGAGGCTTCGAAGAGCAAAGCCTATTGACTTTGAAACTTAGGAAAGTGAGACAAGATTAAGATGACCTTAATGAAAAAAACGAAGGGGAATATTGTCAGCAGGGACTCCAAAATTGAATGAGGTCAAATTTTTTGAGGGGTTATAGTAACTACAACATAAGGTTAGTAAGAGGTGGTTCACTAAGATGACCTATTCACTAAGGTCATGTTATGGAAATGGGACCTAAATTGTTTGTCCCATTTTATTTTCCTTAAGAAACTTGAAATGAATGATACCAATGCATTCATCTAATTGAGATGATTCCAATGTTACAAATTGTTCTCTGATTAGACTCCAAGACCCAAAGATACAACCATCCAAATTTAGCCACTTAGTTTGTGTTATATCACCAAGTTACCATGTGGCACCTGTGTGGTCCCCACATTATTATTGCAACCAAACTTCTCAGCATGGCATGGAGGTGTCACCATGGTTTCTGACCTATTCATGTTGGTCACTTGATACCCACTATGCAATGGGCATGATCCAACCCATAACACCTATGTGCCATAAGAAATGTATTATGGGTGTGGGCCCCTTGAAGAGCACATCACTCCAAAAACACTCTCCTATAAGGTAACTCTTGCTCCTCCTCATTGTTTCTTCTGGGGATGATCCTTCTAGGATTACGTGGAAACTTGTAGACCCCACTACTAACATTGCCCAATAATAATGTCTCAAAAGTGCGCTCAACTCCACGTCAAAAATCTATTTGACGAATGAAATGTTGTTCGGATGACCTGGCCTCCATTTAATCTTCACGGTGGCATGGAAATATGACGTGGAACCATTCCCTTTATCCATTATAGCATAAATACTAACCACTATGCCACATCCTCCTGGAGATAAAAATCTCGGGACTTTGGTACCCAGCTCTGTGGGATACCTTTGGGGAAATAATGTTAGGGTGATATCTACTACCCTGTCTCCACATGATAATATTTTTGGAGCTTTCACAATAATGTACTGATGCATAACCACCAGCCCCACCACTCTTTGAATTATCTGTAGATGAATTTCTAGGATAGGTGGACAACTTTTGGTGCAAGTAATCCAACAATTGGTATCTCTCCCACCGACACCCTTTTGTATTGTTCCTGATCTCACGAGAATAAGCCTAAGACCCTTTTGTTTCCTATGGTCTCTAACTTCTAGCCCCATGACACTTATTAACGTATGTACCTAAAGGTGTTTCCACCTTTGGCATTTAGTTACAGTGACCACACACATGAATAATATCCAAGCCCCTTAACACATTAAACTTGACCACTACTTATTTCCATACATGTATAGTTATATAGCTCTCAGATATATGCTTACTTAACCTAAATGTGTGCAAATAAATAGTCTTAATTTCATCCTTCTTAAACTTATGAGGATTTTGGACCACTCAACTTATACTTGGGTACTTAGGCATGCATATATGTATATTAGCACCTGAATGTTGTCCTTCCCGAGCTTTCAAATTCCTATATCTCTCCTAGGCTCCTCATAGAAATCCAATTAGTACAATCAACATATGCACATGTATTATATATAAAGATATACATATCTATGTGTATAAACACACACACACACACATGTATATCTATTTCACCTAATATATTCACCTAAAAGATAAGGCGTAGGAGCCATAACATTACACAAAACATAGATCGATCTATCTCTTAATCAATAGGTAGCTTAGACAATGTTCAAACTCATAAATTATAACTAGCTCATATAACCATTGCACACATGCCATTTAACTGAATTATGAACTTGGAATATTATGAGCATTTAATCCAATCAACTATGCAAAAATTTTACACTTCTAATTTAGACAGGGATCATCATTCTTTAGCAGACAAAAAGTCACATTTCTTGAACCAACACACTGGATTCCTATCAATACAGGCCTTAGGAAAACACAAGAACTCAAAACATTCCATAACCATGTCTATAAAACAATAATGTTAATTTATACATGAATACCTCATTCCTGAAAATTTGAAGCCATGATAAAGAAATGCATTACACAAGCATAAATAATTCATAACATAAGAGACATGAGTAGACAATTATCTTTGATAAATTGATATAGGAAATTGATATTGGGGCTTCAAATCTGTACCCAAACTTAGACACATTGCAGCCAAGTATTTCTTGTATTAGTCACTCCTGAGCCATATTCCAGAGCTTGAGGATGAGTGCTCAAGGGATTTAACCAAAACTCCTAGTTGAAAAGGAGACTCCATAGGGAATCCAACTCCACCCACCAACAACTTCTTGTAGTTAATATCTCCTAGGGGAATCCTTAGGTCCACCACATCCACCCCTTCAACTACTTCAATAAGAAAATCTGGCTCTATCATTACAGGCCAAAGTAAGGAATCGAGAGGCTCACCTCAACCCTCAATAAATTATTTCACATAGTGGTTCCACCCAATCCTAGGATTTTGGAACCCATTGGATGAATCATAAAAAAAGGCATAAGGGGCTAAATAACTCTCCTTATAATGAATCCAAGGAACAACTCTCCATCCAAGTTGTTAAGGGAATCCAGAGAAATCCATCTCTACCCTCCACCCTTGTAGGTAATCCAAAGACTATTGTCCTCACCTCAAAGATGCTCTTTCACCTCCCAATTCTCATCTAAACTTTTACTCTTTCTCCTTGGCCTTTTGGTAGTGACATAGAGCTATGTGTTTTTTTTCCTCTTGCACTATGCTTTCTTCCCCCCCCCCCCACACCCCCTTACAGCCCAAGAAATTCTTCTACGAACCTATCCCTAAGTCTTTGCTTCCTTTTTCATGCCTTCCCCAAGCTTCTTTTTATACTATCTTGTGTTCTCTCTGTTGTTATCCATTAACTACCTACAAATTCCCTCTTCATGAATGCTTGTATTTCTTGAAATGTACAGGCTGTCATCCCCTAAGAGCCTCCTTATCTCCACTTGCATGAAGTCTGATAATAATCCCCATTACATAGTTGTAACATTTTTTGGTTGCATGGGCATACATTCTCTGTTGCCCTTGACTCTATTCTTGGCCATGGTGGTTTTTTCTTTTGTGATTGGTGGTGGGGTATGAGGGCTTCACTAGGGGAGAAATACCATACCACATGCATTAATATTGGGGGATATATATTGATGAAAATATGACATAATATATTGAGAATATAATAGGGGGTTAAGTGTTTTTATATTGGAAGTTATAAAAAATGAATCTCAATATTAATGAAAGAATATAAATGGGTATAAAGAATGTTAATGAAAAAAATTAATACCTACAATATCTAGTGAAAGTAGGGGTTTTCTTAACTAGGAAGGTGTATTGGGTTCGTATTGGTAGGGGGATAAATAATGTGATGTTTAGAGGCATTTTATAGTATGTAGTCAAAATAAGGGTATCGTCTACTATGCCCCGAACACATGCAATACGTCATAGGTTCATTGAGTGAATCCCTCATGTTGTGGGGATGTTTTTCTGTCAGCTCCCTGCCTCACTCTCCTGTAGGTTGACTTCAACTATCTCAGTACAACCTATCCTTCTTAATTTTTTTTCCTCTCTACCTTGTGGAATCATCCAATGAAAGCGTGACATCTAATATTCTTATTTCATGTTTAATTAATTTGCAACACCAGTCCATTTAAGGTACATATTCCAGCCCTTCATTGATTGTCATGAAACTATTCAAGGATCCTTCAAATCCTAGGAAATCTCCTTCCTCAAACTTTGGAATCCATGTCCCGATTCTTAGACCTTTTATTTTATAATAAAAATAAATTAAATATTTACAATTGTTTGTAAAAGAGGAATTGTTCCAAAGGGGTTGTCACATATATGAAGAACATAGCTCCTATAGTGGACGAGAGGTTGAAGGAAGTAGATCAAATAATTGATTGCCTAAACTCATTAGATGAAGAAACCATTAAATTATTTTATTTTCCCAACAAAACTAAGTATATTATATTAGCTTCATCAATTAAAGAGAAGAAGAAAACTATGTAAAAAATGAATAATGAAATATTCAAAGCTAGGAAGGTTATCGCAAAATTGAAAGCTAAATGGGGTTACATTTAGAGATTTTTACTTCAATCTTTCTGGGAAAATTCTGCTAGTTGTAGAAAACAAATATTTTGAGGATTCTCTTAAGCAAGCTTAGGAATTTCATGGATACATTCTCATAAACAGTGAAGAAATTGTTTCTAGAGAAGTGGTGGTAAATTTTCTTTCTAGAGATTTCTAAATGTTAGCCCTTCTGGAAAAATGATTTAGTTGTTACCTACTACTCCTTATAACCTTTTATATTAACTTAGTGTGACATATTCAAAGATGAAGAGACAACAATGGTTACTTTTAGCTGATTGGGATAGATTTTTTAAGTTAAAGAGGAATTTTCCTCAAAAGGCACTCGTTTCCCTAACCTCACAAGGTTCTGAAGTAGTCCCACCACTACAATCTTTGATAGAAGAAATTACAAGATTAGACAAAGAAGAAGAAAATTTCACAATATTCTTGAGACCAAAAAATAAAAGCGCTCACTATCTGGAAGGATTATCAACTAATATCACACCAAAGGGAAAATCTAAAGTTTCCAAATAGTTAAAAAAAAATTATATTTTGCAAATAGTTTTTATTTCTAGGATTATGCAATGCAATTTTGTTATTAAAAGACAATTATTTAGATAGTTTCTAAAAAAGTTGTATATAAAGACCCCAATTTTATTTTGAGGGGATCAGATTTTGAGGAAGTAAACTGATGTAGACCTAGTTTGAGACCTATTTAATTCCCACAATGCCCAAAGTTCTTTCTAGCAAAAAAAAAAAACACTTCCTTCATGCCCAGTTCACTGTTGCCTTACATGATAATAAATCCCACACTAAAAATTTCTAGTGGGAGGATTAAGTATCTAGTGGGAGGATCCAAAAGGGTTATACCCTTCATAAAGAAAAAATTGCAAATAACATGGCCTTTTTTAAGTCAATTATACAGGAACACACATTTCAAAACACATGCCCTAATATTATTTCTTTTTGGGTGACTTCCATATCATGCTAACGCCTAGTCATCTCGGTTCTTTCCATAAACATTCCTCTCCCATCCTTCCAGGATGAAACCTTCGACCCAATGTTGTCAAAATCCCTCTCCTAGTTCTATCAAATTTCATCTCCTAGCACTGTCAAATGAAGGCTTCATCGAGACTTCAAGATATGAAGTGTTTGTTCCCCCCACCTGCATATTTGGGCTTCAATTCCATTAATATTTCAACGCTCATTTGTCACTCCTACAACCTTTCCGCTTGTATAGTTATAAGACAATTCTTATTATCTCTATCAACACGATTATTTCTAAAATATTATATGTATATACATATAGGGCAATGCTACACAATGATTACATAAGGAATGATTTTCCTATAAGCTTCTAATCTGGAATTCTCACGCATTGTAGACTGTCGTTGTGCCACTCTGATACAGAGCTCGAACTAGCCTTCCTTTGCATTCATTAATATTCTTCCTTTGTGCTCCAATCCTTCATAGTTACATATGTAATTACCCCCTGGTCCTCTCACAACCTATTTCATTTAAACATTAATCATAGTTACAGGGATTGATTTCACATTATAACCATGTTTTCAAACAATAGGAAAAATTCAACTTCATACCCTTAACACTCAACAAATGATTTCCTCTATTGATAAATATATACATATGATTCAAAAAGAATTCCTTGGCCAAATTTACATTAAATAGGCCTATCGGCCTTATGGCCCTCAAATATCTCGAATCTCTCCCCTATCTATCCTACATTTTTCTATTGGAATTACATATTTACACTAGAAAGTTCTAGAACTAAATTTTGCTTTAGATCCACTATTCCCTCACCTAAACTAGATCTTTTAGATCCATGTTTCCTCAAAATACCTAACTAATCTCCATTTCTCTCTAAGTCCTCAATATTCCTGAGACTTCTCCTCTTTACAATATTCTTCCTTCTCATATCTCTTTTATAAATATTTTATCATAAAAACATATTTAAATACAATTGGTCAGGGAACCAATTCCCTTGGTAAATAAACACCCCTAGATCTAGTCAAAATACTTTTTGACTTGGAAGTTTGAATGCTCCTACATCATACTCCCAATGTGATAAAAATCCACGGTCTCCTAGCCATGTGTTGATGAAATTATGCTTTCATGGATCCAAAAATTTGTTTTGTAGCTGATCTTTTTCTTTGTTATGTTTCTACTTTGCTACTACCAAGTTCTCCATTCCTCCAGGTTTCCAAACTTTGTGTTGTAGTTATCCTCCTTCCTTACTGATGTATACTCATTCAACATATACAATATGTTTTCCTTTATTCCCTTTTACCCTAAATACCTCTTATGCTAAGGATTATTCAACACTAGCTTCCTTATTTCTTTTATTTCAAGATCTACCTTGTCCTCTGGCTGGCATAAATCATTATTTCCTTCCTAATATTTTATGTTGTCATCCATTGTTTCATCAGGATACCAATTGTTTGGAGTTGTTTTCACCATTCCTTGCATTTTTTGTTGGAACTTGATATCATTTTTATCCATTTTTTGTTCCATTTTCTCCATGGAAAACTTGACCTCATCCTTAGTTGTGTTGTTGCAATCCACTGTCCTCAGGATCTTCAACCAGTCCTCTAAAATCTTTTAATATCCTACAATGTTCCATGCTTATTCCTTTTCAATCCTATAGGTATTCTTCCAATTTTCCTTGTACTTCATCAATTTAAGTATTTCCAAGCAATCTCACTAGTTCCTACACATCTTCATTACTTGCAAACACAAACCAATTGTCAGTTTTAAAAATACAAGACCCTGAAGCACCCTTTATTTCTTCTCGCAGCTTTCCCTCAAGTAGCACTAAAACTTCCAAGCTTCCCATCAAATCTTCCTCTTCCATAGTAACAACTTTTTCCAAATCATCCTTAGTATCTCCACACATCCTCTCCTCATTCGTAGCTTGTTCCTCCATATCTTCATTTTGACTAAATTCCAAAGACAATTATGTTTTCTTCTCAACTTGTTCAATAGTATCCACTGGTTGCTCTTCTTATCTGCATAAAAAAATAAAAAAATAAAAAAATTCAATGTTTTGCTCTTCATCTACAATAACCCATGCATTCATATTCAAATGGTTAAAATTAAAATTAATATGTCCTGTATCTTCTATCAACATTTTATCCATCACCTGCTTCACATCCAAACATTTTGTGAGATCCTCAAAAGGTATCATCCCAAAATCTTCATTGTTATAATCCTCTCCTAGGATTGATCCTTGTTCTGGTGAAAAAATGTTGCCTCTTCCTCAAATTCATATTCTTTGATCATACTTAACCATTTTTTGATTATATGCTTTATCAACTTTCTCTTATTCCTTGCATGCAATTCCTTGACTAGCCAATGGATTGGTTTTCCAACATAAATTCCATTTCCCAATCCCTTCTGCAACTTCTACATCTATTTTTGTAGTTACTTCTTCAATTGGCTTTATTACTCCATCTTAGCTATTTGATGATCTCTTTCTTCATCAATTCTCCTTTTTCCAGTTGTATCGACATCTTGCTTTCTTTGATCGTGACCTATATCTAAAGCCTTCACATGACTTGTCATATCCATTTTAGCTCAACCTTCATCTCTTTTGTGAACTCTCCTTGTTCACATGTGAGTTGCAACAAGCCTCTTGTTTCTCTCTTTTTTTTTCTATCTCTTGGAAATTCTACTTACAACCATTGTGGGATTTCCTATAACAATTTCTACCCATCTTTTCCTGTTGGAAGTTGTCGTTCTCCTAGTTCTCTGTATTAGAACCCTTTATGCTTCCTCTAGAGAACACTTTCCCTTCAACTTCAAAAGTTGTTAGGCTCCTACAATTTCACCCGCGCTCTTTCTCTTTAGATAAATTCTGTTGTCCTCTCTCTTTATTCAATAATCCATCTACTGCTAGGTTCCATCTCAATCCTTCTTGCTACTAAGATCTTACTTTCTCCCTCTTCTCTTCCCTATCTTTTGCTACTATCTAACTGATGTCACTTCTTTATGTTGATGTTTTCTTCATCCTACAAACATATTGTCATTTAAGAGTTTCCTAACTTCTTCTTCCTCTTATGTAATTACTTTGATGATTTCTTCCTCTTTTCCACCACCACTTCGTTGTTGTATAGCCACTACCTGCAACACAAACACCCTATGTCCAATATCAAAACTTAATTACCTGTCAATTATTCCTCAATACCTTGTCTTGTTAACAGTCTTGTGTACCTCCCTATGGCCTAATTTCTGGATAGTTCTCTACACATTTCTCTATCCTTTCTTCATGCATCTCTACATGTACTTTCAATGTAAGGGTATTTCTATTTATTCCAACCTCTGCAACCCCAATCTTTACAAACTATAATACCTTTCAACATACACGAAAATTAATTTATTATTACAATCATCCAAAAAAATGACTTCAAGAAAAATCTATCCATACTTAAATAACATCATTGTTCTTTCAATTAAACAATATCAAACCTAATTTTCTGCTTCTCCAAAAAGTCGAGTTTGCAATATTCTAATCTCACAATATCCAAATCTTTCCCTATGATAAATAGTCTTCAATATTGCAAAACAAATCAATTTTTCCTTTTTTGGACTCCCTGCCAGTCTAACATTCTTGTAGTTTTAGTATTCATGCATCCTTTGTTCTCTATTCTTTTCCTCAGAAGTGTCATGTATCCTTCACTAAGAGTTGTCAAGCTAAAGAGCTTTCCAGCTATGATACCACTTGATGCAGGCCCGTTTTGAGACTTTCTTAATTTCCACAGTGCCCAAAGTTCTTTCTCGAAAAAAAAACCACTTCCTTCATGCCTCGTTCATGATTGCCTTACTAGATAATAAATCCCATACTAAAAATTTCCAGTGGGAGGATTTAATATCCAGTGGAAGGAGCCGAAACGGTTATACCCTTCATAAAATAAAATAATGCAAACAACTTGGCCCTTTTCAAGTCAATTATACATGTGCCCACATTTCAAAACATATGCCCTAATATTCTTTCCTTTTCCAATGCCAAACTTGCCCTTTATATTTAATTTGTAAACCTCCCATATTGAGGTCTCTAGGAAATGGCCCACCTTTAGTTCTACATAAACCCTTGCATGTTGGCTCCATGTGAGCCCCCAAGTCTCAAGCCCGATGCTTCCTTTTTAATACGATTCAATGACCCTTTGGGATAAATCCCCTTTAGGCTGGCCCACTATGACTCTATCTATCTCTAGGCTACCATAGCACATATCACATACTTCAAGAGCCTAGAGATGGATTGATGGTAATAGATTTGAACAATATTGTTAGGTTAATACCACTGGGTGGGGCCAGAATTTCCATGCTTTCGCTGCACTCCCATTCCCACATAAGTCATTCAAAATTAAATCAATTTTAATGAATTGTTGATAGCCCGAATCGATGGGAATAAGGTTTATAAAAAACCACACAGGTTAAAAACCCTGGGAGGGACCCGCTCAAAGTCCATGGGCCACCACCAAATATTTGACTCGAAACAAGAATTGACTTTATAAAATCATCAGGATAGAAACCACCAAGTGGACCCCCCTTATTCTGCTAGTTCCATGTCCCTGTGCCTTTCCTATTCGGTGACTTCCATGTTAGGTCAATTCCTTGTCATTTTGATTCTTTCCATAAATGTTCCTATCTCATCCTTCTAGGATGAAACCTTCAACTCAACACTGTCAAACTCCCTCTCCTGGCTCTATCAAATTTTGTCCCCTAGATCTTTCTAATGACGACGTCGTTAGGACTTCAAAAGATAATTTTTTTGTTCCTTCCACCTATGTATTTGGGATTTGTCTCCATTAATGTGTCAAGGCTCATTTTTCACTCCTACAACCCCTCCACTTGTATAGTAATAACACAATTATTAGTAGCTCTATCAACATGATTCTTTCTACAATGTTATATGTTTATACATATGCAACAATGCTACATAGTGATTGCAAAAGGACTAGTTTTCCTGCGAGCTTTTGATCATTAATCTTCTCACATTATACACTCTCACTGTGCCCCTCTGGCACAAAGATCAATCTATCCTTCCTTTGCATTCATTAAAGTACTTCCATTGTGCTCCAATCCTACACAATTACATATGTAAATCCATCTTGGGCTTGTCTGACCTATTGCACTTCAACATTAATCATAGTTACAAGGATTGATTCCACATTATAATAGTGTTTTCAAACAATAGGGAAAGTTTGACTTCATACACTTAACACTTAGCAAATCATTTCCTCTATTGATAGATATATATGTATCATTCAAAAATCCTTCCCTGGCCAGATTTACATTAAATATCCCTCTTGGACTTATGGCTCTATTTGGCCCTCAAATCTCTCGAATCTCTCCCCTATCTATTCTACATATTTTCTATTTGAATTACATATTTATACTAAAATGATCCATAACGAAATTCTGGTTTAGATCCACTATCCCCTCACCTAAACTAGATATTCTAGATCCATATTTTCCTCAAAAGATCTAAATAATCCTCACCTCTCTAAAACCCTCTCAATATTCTCGAGACTTCTCCTATTTATAAAATTCCTCTTTCTCATCTCTTTTATATGTACTTTATCATAAAGACGTGTTTAAATACAATTGGGTAGGGAACTAACTCCCTTGGTAAATAAAAAACCCCTAAGTCTATCCAAAATACATTTTGACTTGGAAGTTTGAATGCTCCAACATCATAAACTTATGTTTAAGTTAGTCTAAAGCACATGTTATGTTGGCCTAATCACTATGACTATGTGACTCATTTATATGCAATTTTGATTTGTGGTGTTTCTTCTAATGTTAATGTTTTTCTATGTTAACTTGTATGTTGGTACATGTGAATAATTTAACAACTGACGCGATCACTAATATTCTTTTTTCATGTATTACTTGACTTATTTTCCTTTAGGATATAAATTATCTAAAGGTTTTCAGTCATGATGTTTAACGAATTTGTTGGAGGCTGAAGCATATTAATGCACGATGTTGAATGATTTCCTTGCACTTATTATGATAAATATAGTTTTAAAACAATGATGTATGTGTTATTTTACTTTTATGTTACTTTTGATTTTCGTCTCTTTCAATTCTATTATATTATTTTCTCGTTATTTCATTTGAAACATTGTTAATATTTGTTTCATATTTGAGTTTACATTTAAGTTATTAATTGTAGGTTTAATATAAGTTTCATTTATTACAAAGCTTAATGATTCATTTCTTCAAATATTCTTTCATTCTCTATATTTATGAGTTATCATTAAAAAATTAAACATAAATTATAGGGAATACCCTCCAAAGGTTGAGAGAAATCAACCTACAAACTAGAGTGGGATGATTTTTTATCCTCATTGAATGTGCTTTTTGATTGTTCACGTTGCTTGAACAATTTTGGATTCAACATTCTTTTCGACACCTTTGTTGGGAACAAATTTTTTAAGTTGTGTTTAATTCATGAGTAACAATAATCCTATTTAACCCCATATTAATTTTAGTTTAAGTGATAACTAAAGTGTTCTTAATGGTTTATCCAATTTAACTTTGTAGATCTCCCAAACACGCGAAGAGATATAGAGAAATTGGGAAGTGTAATCCCACAAAGGTGAATTAGAACAACCTAACCCCAAGCCCCTCAATCACAAGAAATAACAGAAGGTGAACATTATCTAGTGGTTTATTTCTCACAGGTATTCATATCAAATCTAAAATAACATCAACCTTCGGAATCAAGTATGCCTAAAGTTGTTTTCCAGAATATTTATTCAAATAATTTTCATGAACTTTACTTTTAAAAGGATGTATTTTTAAAATTTATATTGGAGACTCTAAGCTAGATCCACCTGGGAGGATAACTAGGTCTAATTTAGATTCATTGTGTCTAGCACTACAAGATCTAGATATCCTTATAACTATAGAAAATAAGAAAAATAAAATGAAGGCATATAAGGAAAGGACTAGACAACCTAGTTTTCAAGATGCTAAAATAGGAGAAAAAATCCAACCTACCACACATACTAGGGCGCCTAGAAATCCATTACATCAAGAAGGTAAATCCCTAGCTGGTTATTCATCCATCTCTATTCCTTCAATACAACCAATACCTTAAAATTTGCAACAAAACTCTCTTGTTCATCGTTATTTTCTCAATATAAATGCTTAGGTGAATGTTCGTTATAGGCCCTTAGCCTTACCAAATAATTTACATGATATCTTCAACAAATATGATAAAAACCTCCCAAAATTTTATGACGAAGGACATCGCATAGTCGAAGATCACGTGATTAAATTTCAAGATTACTCTGATAATTTAGGAGTGGAATACGGTGATGTTCGTATGAGACTATTTGTTCAAAGCTTAGAAAGGGGTGCCCGTAAATGGTTTAGAAAACTAGACTAGTATTCCATTAATTCTATTGAGAGGTTAGTTAGATTATTTATGAAAAGATTTGGAGAAAACAAATATAAACAATATTATCTAACACAATTTTATGCCCTTAAGCAAAATTCAAATGAAATTATGGCATAATTTAATAAATGCTATAATAAACTAGTTGATGTAATTAAACCATTAGACATTGTGGTTCTTGTAGCTTATGCCATTGTGTTTGACTCTCATTATTCCATGTTATTGAGAAAAACAGAACGTCAAAGGCTAGCGGAAAGTCAGAACAAAGAATGTGTTGTTGAAGGGAATCTCATAGGTTCAAGAAAACTTAAAGAGAGAGAGAGTATAAACCTGAAGAGAAGAAGAAGGTTTTTGGTCAATATCTGTAAACTTCAAATCCAAAGGGATGCCGAGACCAAAAAATTGAATAAGATGACCAAAATTATAAAACAACTATCAAATAAAATTCATTATCTAGAAATGGGAAATAAGGATACTCGGTAGGTGCCCCCAAATCAGGCACCCCAAAGAAATTTTCAAATTAATAATAATATACCCTATAGAAATCCCAATGTACCTTTCAGAAACCAAGATCCATATCAAAGACCTTTTAATCCTCAAATTTTAGAAAGGGGCCAAAGGGGAGAAGAGTCTCCTATCCAACCCCGTTTACATAATAATACTAATATTATAGAAGAATATAATGATGAAACAACTAGTCAACAAATGATACCTGAGGAGGAGGATTATCCCAAAAGTAAATGTTTTAACCAAGCTCAAGATCAATTTGATGTGAATTGTAATCAAGATCATAGTCATTGTATTGATCAAGTATCTTTTACTCCTCATATTTGGTGTTTTTCCAAATGTTTAGAGGCTCAAATGCAAAACAAGTACGATCTATGTCCTAGAAAAGATAGTATAAGAATAGAAACATATAACCCCAAAGAAGGTCAAATGAAAAAATAAACTACATAAAATAAAATTGACCATAAAAAATGAGATTCCTTAAAAATAGGATAAGAAGAAAATGCAACAAGGAATTCCTGAAATTTTGACTTACAGAATGAATTGACCAAACTTAAGATGTTGAATTTCTAGGACACTTAAGAATTTGGTTTGGCTCTTATAATCTCAAACACAAACACACTCAAGTGCCACAACACTTATACTTTTCACAACATAATAAACAAAATAGTGAATCAACAAGTACACAATAAACAAATTTTCCAACCCAACATCATTATATTACAATTGTTTAATACAACAGTCTAGGGCTCCCATACCAAATATCATGGACCTTACAATCAGCCTTGTTACAAGACAATACTAGGGCTTGGTATCAACAATCTATGATGACCAATATTCCTTAAACAAAGTACAACTGACCTACTTGTTGATGTAGCATGCTACACAACTCCTTTCAATCCATGTACCTTCAACACATCTACCACTATCAATGAACATAACTCTATTAGGTCATTGAACTTTGACAAGAATCAATCTTCCCTCTAGCTACTCCTTATTCACTCAAGGACTCCAACACATAGGTTCTTTATTCTACCCACTACTTTCATAATTTTTTATCCACAAATGACAAGTCGTACGACAATGTAGGCTACCCTATTTACACTGAGGATGACCTATCTAATCACAATGAGCTATGGTTGAAAAATAAACCCTCTTGGATGGCATTTAGTCACTTCAAATATCATCACTTAGGCTATAAACACCCTGCCCTCCTAAGAAACTTGTAGTAATTCACCAAGATTTTATTTAGGGATCTTTTGGTAACTCTTTAAATGTCCTCCAGCCTATCCACAAACTTCAAACCAATTGTCCAATCGTGATCTCATCCACTCAGCAAAACATTAACTTGATAATAAAATTTAACATAGCTCAACCAACATACTTCTTCTACCTCTCTAGGTCTCATCCCTGTGAAAACACCTAAGCCTTTTCGATCCTTTGATTAGATCATTTTTCACCCACGCCAGTCCAAAATCTATGACCACAAAACTCCTCAAACATTGTGTAATTATCCTCTACACAACATAGTTTTCTTTCGATTTTCCACTAACGTATTATTTCCCTTATTAATTGATATTCTAGATCTCAAGATATCTCTAATTAGGGCTCAAACCTTCTACAATAGACATAGGGAATTCGGCCCTATTCACAGAGAAATTCCTCTTTCATGTTGTCATCTCCTATCAAACTAATCCAAGTGGATATTTATGGCCACCTGCCTATTCCACTTGGACCCCAAACATTTTTTTCTACCATTTTCCTATTTTTCAACATAGTTTCCTATTTTGGCAATTTTCTATTTTTGGCAATTTTCGGGTCGTAAACATCTAAAGCCATTTTGAGGCTCTAAACAACAGTTTTTGGGGAAACCGAAAACCTTGCGACTTTGGCTAATGTTTTTTATTGAAGGTTGTTTTCCTCGGATATACCTTTCTAACATGCTATCGTGCATGCCAAACAAATATCGTATGCCAAAATTATGAACCTGGGAAGTTGTCATTCCAGCTAACCCCATTGGGGCCTATACCTTTTGGTGTTTCATCTCCTAGGATTAGGTTTTTGGATTTTTAGGGTTTCTCAATGTTTCTTCATGATAAAAAGGCCTCTGAGCCTCATTGTAACACAATTCATAAGGCATGTAGCCATCACATCTCTTCTTAGAGATAAGCTACCATCGCCCAAGCTAGTTTGTTTCCATTTTGCATGTAAACAAATTCCAATAGTTTCTATTTATTAATGAAAATTTTGTTTCATTGTATCTCTATGTTTTGTTTAATTTTGTATTTCATTTCATTCCTTCATAAATCCAAATCAAAAACTTGGTTTAGATCAGTGACAAGAAATATGAACCAAACCAGTATTTTTCTTCACTTTTCTAGGCTCCTTAAGGCTATGACTATTTCAGAGGTAATCTCCTTAGAAATTTTCATTTGGATGTGTTTTGGATTGAATGGCTAGGATACTTTATTTATATGTTCTCTAGGTGCAACAACTACCCACCAAAATACACCTCTATAAAGCCAAGTTGACATGATCTTAATGTCATTTAGAGAACACATACAAATAAAATTGTTTCTCTCTCATTCGATCACATTCCTTTATAACTACCTTAGTTTCTGCTTGATCCGTTAATTTTTCCACACATGCAACAATGTTTCAATAATAAAAATAGCTCTTGGTTTCACACCCACAACTTTGGATACAAAACCCATTGCTTATGTACATTTCCCTCAAAGTGATTTTTTGGTGCCAACTCACACAAACCCAATATCCAGGTTTGCGAGGTACCTCCCAAGACACAAAAATAAACACTCCCTCTTAGTGAGGGAGGTACTTCCACCACTAGGAAATATCTCGTCATCATCATCACTGTTGGTGACACTAGCCCAAATCCCAATGTTCACCACTCCAACATACCCTGTAGAATGAACTACACTTGTCTTGGTAGTGTCTCTCCCACGATAAGCCTCCTGCATATTTTTCTCTTGAAATGATTTCTATCCATCCCAAGGTTTCTTCCTGCTAGTTGTAGAAGTAACCTTACTCCCCACTAACCACGTGGTCTTCTTGGGTTGTACATTCTCCCTTTGAACCAACATACTCCCACTAGAACTTGGCTCCCTATAAGCCTCAAGAACCTATACCTACTTCTGCTTCACATGATCTATAGGCTTTCCCAACAACCAATATAGACCATGCTCCCTATGTCTAATGACTATTGAAGTAGAGTTAAGCCTTGGGCCTAAGCTTAGCTTTCCTATACTGGAAAATCATGTCAAATCCCTTCTTCTTGATCACCGAGACAAGAAACGTATTATATCTGAGCTCTGGTACAATGAGTACATCCTAAACTTGCAACATATGACGTAACTCCATCATCAATGCAACAACACATGGTCCTTTGATCTCTTTTTTACTCTTGCCACCCACCATCATGTGCAACTTTGAGTCCCACTTAGTTAGAGTCTTGAACACATTATGGGAGCCTATCATATGCTTTAATGCACCACTCTCCATGTACCATGCAATATTGTCGACGATGCCCTCAAAGAAATGAGAAACCAGAACAAAATATTCACTCTTCAATCTTCTTGAGAGATAGTCCAACTCATAAGAGGTAATGACACTTGTTATCTCCTTCCCCTTCTGCTTCTCATCATCTCCCTTCTCCTTCCTTAAACACTTCATTGAATAATGAACATACTCACCATAGATGAAACACGTTTTCTTACTCAATTCCTTATTTGGCTTGGCATTCATTCTCCCTACAAGAGGCATTTTATCATATAAATTCTCATCTTCATATGAAGGTCCTCATCTCATAGTTCCTCCTGAATGAATTCATCCTACAACCTATTCCAATTTTACAGCTTCTCCTTAGCGATGATTCCTTTGATGAATGTCTTCAATTCCTTAGTGAACCCTTTAAATGCAATCCTCGCCATCTCAGAATATGCAACAATCCCACAGATGAAGGAAATCTCATCTTGAACCTGAGACAATCTCGTCAGATATAGTGCCACTGCTTCTCCATCCAGCATCTTCGTGCTCTTCAAATTTTCCTCCAATACCAACATCAGGTTCTCATCCTTATTTTGCAACAAATCTTGAAGAGCTTTCCAGATCTCATGGGCACTCCTCTTCCCAAATAAATGAGGTATCAAATTATCCTTGACACCATCAAGGATGATTAGATCATCCTTTGTATCCAACTCTTCATACACCTCCAAGTCCTTAGGGTCAGTAAGTTTCTTGATCTCCTTGTCGAAAATTTCATAGATCTTGTTGGCCATCAAGAGCAACTCGATCCTTGCCTTCCGCATACTATAGTTAGATAGCCCATCCAACCTCTCCTCATATCCTAGACCAACCAATAACTTCACCATTTCTATTAGTCCTTAAACAATAATGAAACGAACTTCCTCTTGATTTACATGTTGAGTTGCACACACTATGATTAAATGGCCCTTCAATGTAGCTTTGATTCCATGTTGAATTTCCACGACACACGGGAATTTGATTTGGGTTTTAGAATCCCAAACAAAAACACACTCAAATGCCGCAACACTTTTACTTTTTATAAAATAATAAACACAATAGCAAATAAAGAAGTGCACAATACACAAATTTTTCAACTGAACTTCATTAGATTACAATTCTTTACTATAATAGTATAGGGCTCTCATACCAGGGATCATGGCCCTTACAGTCAGCCCTGATATAAGACAATACTAGGGATTCATATCAACAATATATGAAGACCAATATACGATGAACAAAGTACACCTATCCTACTTACTGATTTAGCATGCTCCATTGCTCCTTTTAGTCCACATACCTTGAAGACATATGGCATTCCTTTGCATTCCTTTCTTCTCAATCTACCACTATCAACAAACACTTCTCCTTTAGGTCACTGAAGTTTGGCAAAAATCAATCTCCCCTCTAGCTACTCTTTGTTCCTTCAAGGGCTCCAACATAAGGTATTTATTCTTCCCACCACTTGTTTCATTTCTACTCAACAACTGACGAGTCTGAGGGAAATGGAGGCTACCTTCTTTTCACTAAAGGTGACCTCTATAATCACAATGAGCTAGAGTTGAATAACCCTATTTGTTTCCCTATATCCCCTTCAAATATCAACCCTTAGGATAAAAACACCTTTCCCTCCTAAAAACCTTGTATTCCTTCACTAAGAATATAATTAGGGCTCTTTTAGTAGCTCCCTAATAGTCCTCCAACCTATAATGGAACTTCCAACCAACTATCCAATCTCGACCTCATCCACTCAATAAAAAATCAACTTGAGAATAACATTCAACATATCTTAACCAACACTTCTTCTTCCTCTATAGGTATTGGACCTACCTAAAAACATGAGGTTTTTTGAACCCTCTGATTAGGGCATCCTGCACCCACATCATTCAAAAATCAATAGCCTCAAAACTCCTCAAACACTATGCAATTATCCACTACACAACCTCTTCTTCTTGTGCTCTATCCCTGAGGTATTGTGAACCTTCTTAACTCTTGTTTCAAACCTCAGGACAAATCCAACTAGGGATCTGACCTTCTCCAATAGACACAGGGAATGCAATATTGTTCATTGAGAAATTACCCAATAGATCTAGCATGCAATTATTCCTATAATGCTCCTCTTCCATACTACCTTCTCTTTCCAAACTTGCCATATATTAGTCACAAGAAAAATGAACCAAACTAGCCCTTTTCTCAACTTTTGTAGGCTCCTTAAGGTTGTGTCTATTTGAGTGGTCTTCTCCTTAGAAATTTGCACTTGGATGTGTCTTATATTAAATGACTAGTCTCATTCATTTATATGTGTTCTAGGTGCAACAACTACCCACCAAAAGACACCTCTATCAAGCCAAGATGACCTAATATTAGTGTCATTTAGCCCACACTTATAAATAAAGAGTTTTATCTCTCATTCTATCACATCTTCCATAGCTTCATTAGTTTCCCCTTGCTCCATTAAGAACGCCACACATGAAACAATGGTCCAATAATTAGAATAACTCTTGGTTTCACACCCACAACTTTGGGTGCAAAACCCACTGCTTGGGTATTGTAACATCGCCTCCTCTCATAGATACTCACTTTCACCAGTTTACTTGCAGTAAACATGAGATGAGGGATCACTATGATATGACTCAACCTCCTAGATGACCTTAAGGAAATGGAATCGACACATCAAGACCTTACTGACTTCACTCAAGTGCCACAAGTCCTCCACGAGTAACCCAACCCCTCTAGGTGTCCAACCCCTAAGACAACTCACCTTTTCCATGACCTAGAGCCCCGTTCACTCCCTTACCAAGGCATCCATGAGACTATGGATTCCTAGTCACTCCCATAGGCCTACATTAGTGCAATTGTAGCATTTTTCTGCCATTGTTGTGCCAGCGACTGCGAGAATTAAGGCTACTTTCTAGGAATGGGGCTAAGCCTCTGCCAAGAAATCCATGAAGCTTCCAGAACTCATAAAATACATGATTAAAATGCTTGTAAACCAAAAATTAGAACCAGGACCTGGCCTGGCCATCCCCAACTAGGACTGACATTCTGTCAAACAATTGGTACATATACCACCTACAGGGCATGAATGCAATTTTGAAAATAAGGAACTGAAAACGTATCTTAGGCTTAACCAGAAGGGTTCGTACCTTCTCACATTAGTTCTATTAACACTAAATATGTATTGCATTTATTATTTATCCAGCTACAAGTAAAAACATGAATAGATCCATGACTGAGATATGTCATAAAACCATGCTTATAACTAGCATATAACTAGATAAATAACTATAGGAGAAAATCCACTAAAGCCACATAATAACCAGTGCATTTCCTTAGCAAAACAAAGAGAAACGCAGTTTTATTAACCATAGGAAATTACCAACCGGGTTCGAGAATTCCACGTTCCACCCAACCATATATTGGCTGAACCATGTCTTTTTTTCATCCAATCAACCTCGTGCCATATTCCAAGCATGAATGTGGGATCTCATGGGATAAACCAATCCAAACATAACCAAGGGAATCTAGAGGTTAAACCACCTCCACCCTCTCCAGATTGTGATCACACCTAAACTAGCGATGAGATCACAAAAAAGAATCGAGTTTGGATGCCTCTGATTTTCTTCACCATCCTTAAGGAATTTTCTTGTCTCCACCTTAAGGATTTACCATGTATCCCACCATTATTGGTAAAGGGATTCCTAGGCCTTTGAGAATTTTCCTGAGACCACCTCACTCTGGATTCCAAAACCATTCAGAAAGCCAAAGCTCAAACTGATCACAATCCCATCACACCATGACTATCTGGAATTGGAAAGGCTAGGTTAAAATCCATTGTTGAATTCCAGAAAAACCATGCCAATGATAGAAAAAGAACCAAATACCAACATTGACATACCATGCATGTCAAAACCAGCCAGAAAATAACACATGCAATCTGTTACATGCAAGTATTCCCACTAAAGCTATTTGATCCTTGCCTTCTCTTGCTTTCCTTCACCTTCTTTGATTTTCCTTTCCTTTCCTTTCCTTTCCTTTCCTTTCTTTACTTTCTTACTTTCTTTCTCCTCTTGGTTCTCTTCTCTTCTCTGAGACTAAATCTAAAGTTGAACTAACAAAAAGCTACCAACTGACGGTCTAGGGTATTTTTATTGATGAGGCCTCTAATTTTTTCAATTTTCCATTATTTTCCTTCATTTTCCTCCTCACATGCAACGTGTGACTTTTCACCTTCCTTTCCTCCTAGTTTTTATTATTTTCATAAGTAGTGTGTTGAAAATACCTCTTTTCCTTTCCAAAGCCTTAGCCATTGTCTTTTCCAATTTCCCCTTAGCCATAAAACACAAGAAGTGATGTCTGCTAGGATATTTTCCCAACATTCATATTGGAGTAAGTGCCCCTTTCTAGTGGTCTTATTTTACCTTTATTAACTTTTATTACATGAATTATTACCTCGAGGTTGTTACAAGTACTTCACACACAAAGTGATATTGTGGTGCCAACTCACAAAGACATAATACCCAATGTTGTTGACTACCTCCCAAGCTACAAAAATAAACATAAGATCCATGTCCCATTAACTGACATTGTCAATACATCCATGCATAACCATGAAATGGACAAATTTATGCAAAAGGTTACTAATTAGGATTAGATAGATGATATCCTTATTACTAACAAAATAAATTTTCAAGAAGACTCCCCCAAAATTAGTATTCGACCTCACATCAAAAAGGAAGAAAACTTGATACCTCCCTTTTATATAAGTTTTAAAATACATGATGTGACACTCCATAATTTTATGTTAGACTTAGGTGCTTCACGTATTTTTATGCCCAAGGAAATAATGGATAATTTAGGTTTAGATATTACAAGAGAATACAAAGATATGTATTCTTTTATTTCTAGAAGAGTAAAATGTTTAGGGATGATAAAGGCCTTGGTGGTTGTGTTAGCACAAGTTCCAGTAAAAAGTGTAGTAATTGATGTAGTAGTAGTTGATGTGCCCCCAAACTCTTGTATGTTATTTGAGTTATCATGGGCAACTAAATTAGGAGGGTCACTTCAACTAGATTTATCATATGCCACCACCCTTGTATTTGGTGGAGAAACACAAATATTATATTGAGAGTCTTGATTCAAGTACACTTTGAGCTTTGAAAGGAATCCAAATAATTTTCCTATGTCTTCCTTTGATGATAATCTTGGGAGCTTCATTCTCAAAACATCAGATGAGGAGAAAACCTTACTAAAAAATCAAACCATGAAATAATGTATATAGTGTAAATACAATTTGGAATTTTTTTTTTTTCAATGGCCCTTCATCTAGAAGTGGATCTAGAGATGGGGTAGATTTCATTTCCCCCCAACAAGAGAGTGTCACCTTCCCTTTTAAACTAAATTTTGAGACTACAAATAACATGGCAAAATATGAATCTCTGGTTATAGGGCTGGAAGTAACTCATAAATTAAACATTAAAAATCTCTCAGTATTTAGAGATTATGAGAGATTGTTATTAAATAAGTCACTAATAAGTGCCTGAACAAACATCCAAGGCTAATATTCCATAGAAATTAGGTTTAGGGTCTGATGAAAAGCTTCGTTTTCATAATTTATCTCACCACAGTTCATAGGGATCAAAAGGAATTAAGAAATGCATTGGCAGCAACGATTGCAACATTTGTTCCTCTACAGGAAACTAAATTCTAAATTTAAATTTGAAATCAAATTTTGTATAGGTCCCTATTCCTGATAATATAAACATTGGAATTTTTTTGAAGATTATTAATAAATTAAGAAATTTATTAAAATGGTCGATGAATTGTCCAAATCATGTATAGAAAAAAGATGATAACTGAAATCGAGTAAACGTTAATTCCTTGTAACTAAAAAAGGAAATTGGTAAACATGACATAATACAGCTGAAAAATAATTATATATTCCTAGAGGAATCAATCCTTTAGATAATATTTTTATTTGAAAAATGCTACAACTACACCTATGCTAAAGCGTTTGAACCAAGATGTGGAAAAAATCAACTTAAGAACAGACGAAAATCCTAAACAAAAAAACTAATCTATATCTTTGTCTGAAGAAGTCAAAAAACAATATGTTTCCATTTTTAAAGAGTATGTTGACATTTTTTCTTGGAGTTGTGATGACTTAAAGACTTATGACGAACAAATCATCGAACAACAAATTCCTTTAAATGAAGGAGATAAACCTTTTAGGAAGAAACTGAGACAAGTCAATCTCTTATTACTACCATCTATAGAAATGGACATAAAGAAGCTTTTGGATGCTAAAATAATAATACCTTTAAGATATTCATATTGGGTAGCTAATCTAGTACTAGTAAGAAACAAAAATAGTGAAGTACAACTTTGTGTTGATTTTAGAAATTTATATAGGGTTTCCTTTAAAGATAATTAACCCCTCCTAAATATGGATCATATCCTTCAGAAGGTAGTGGGAGCATATCATATTTCTATGCTGGATGGCTTTTCGGGATATAACCAGGTAACCAGGCTATTGTACAAAAGGACGATAGGTAGAAAACTACTTTTACCATACCTTGTGAGACTTTCATGTATGAAAAGATTCCTTTCGGTCTAATGAATATATGTCCAACTTTCCAATGAGCTATGAATATAACCTTTGTTGATGAAAAAGTTATATTTATCGTGATCCGCTTGGATGACATGATTGTATTCACACACTCTAATTCCCTACATTTGAAACACATTGAGAAAGTATTTAGGAAATGTTGAATATATGGTTTATCCTTAAATCCTTGTAGATCATTCTTTTCCATGACAGAAGGTAAGTTGCTTCGGCACATAGTGTCCATATAGGGAGTTTAGGTGGGCCTAGAAAGGGTTCAGGCTATTGAAAGAATACCCCTTCCTAGACCAAACTAGGAAATTGAATCCATTTTGGAAAGAATTTATATTTTAAGGTGTTTTATACTGGATTTTGTCAAAATTATTAAATAAATTACTAATATGCTTAAAAAAGGAAAATAAGTTAATTTGACTAAAGTTTCTCAACATTCTTTCATTCAAATTAAGGAATCGTTAATGGAAGCTCTAGTTCTTACGAGTCTAGATTATACAAAGGGATTCATAATTTTTCCTTTTGCATTAGAACACAATGTAGCATATGTTATCTTTTAGAAGAATCAACAAGGTTTTGAGCATTTTATAGCTTTCATTAGTAAATCTTTGCAAGACATTGAAATTAAATATAATGTATTTGAAAAACAAACTTATTTATTAGTCAATGGTTTAAAGGAATTTAGAGATTATGTTTTACATTCTAAAAATATTGTTTACTTTCTTAATCTATGACGATAAAATAAATATTGACTTAACGTGATGTTTAAAGGAATTTAGAGATTATGTTTTACAGTCTAAAAATATTGTTTACTTTCTTAATCTATGACGATAAAATAAATATTGACGTAACATGATGTTGAAAGGAGAAGGGGAAAATGGATTGCTAAAATATAAAAGTATGATCTGAAATTGTAACCTATCAAAAATGTTAAAGGGAAAGGTTTAGGCAAGTATTTAGTTGACACCAACTTTGAAGCATTATGTATCAATCAAATAACTCACATGAGTGTGATTGCACAGACTAAAGGCCTCATAAAGGACAAACATCCATGGTTGTTATAATTTTCCAAAGACTCTACACCTATTGATGAATGATTTCATTCATATGATTCGTATGCGTACATCATCACCTACCTTCAGAACTGGCAATGTCCAACTCATTTGATAAAATCTCAATCTTATTTTTCAAAATTAAAATCTATAAAATATTGTATTATAGGAAGTAAGTTATATTGAAAAAATCTTGTAGGGGTCCTTTTAAATTTTATGTTTACTGACGGTGTTGACTTCCTTATAATCCAACATCATAGCGGAATGTGTGGTAGGCATTATGCGTGGAAGGCTATTGCCTACAAAACTTTGAGTGGCTTATAATAGCGTAATATTTTTCCAATGTAAATAAGAAAGTAAGGGCACGTCATGAATTCTAAGTTTTTGCAAGGAAGTATAACTTAGTTTCCCTCCCTTTGAAACCTATTCAATTTGAGGCACCTTTTCAACAGTGGGCAATCAATTTTATTGGAGAAATGCATCCCCACTCTAGTGTTCAACATCATTGGATTATAGCGCCTACAAATTATTTACAAAATGGATGGACACTATTCCCATCAGGGATATGAAATATAAAATTATTATGAATTTCTTAGTAGAAAATATTATAGAATTATTATGAATTTATTAGTAGAAAATATTTTCTCCCATTTTAGTTGTCCAATAAATATAATCACGAATAATGCTAAGCCCTTTTCCTTAGTAGCTTTTGAGAATTTTTATGGTAATCATAATGTCATTAGGACTTTCAACCACTTATTATTCACAAGGATATGGGTTGGTTGATTACGCTGACAAGAATATATTGAAAATTCTTAGAGAGACTATAGATTCTAAGAAAAGGAACTCGCATGTAACACTCAAATATGATGTTGGGGTTGCTCGAATCAGCACTAAACGTTCCATAAGGACATCACTATTCCACCTGATATATGGTATCAATGATGTCATTCCTATCCATTTAGGCTCAAAGGTCATGAAATGATTATAGGGAATTAACAAAGAACCTAGTGATTTACAAAGAGAAATTAACTATTTTATATATGTTCAACAAAATAGAAATCAAGTCTATGACACTCTAAATAAAAACAATGAAAATAGGAAAAAAAAAAATTGATAAAAGAGCTCGAGATCAAAATTTTCAGCCTGGAGATTGGGTATTAAAACGTAGATAAAATAAGTGAATAAACCATGAAACAGAAAAAATTTGGT
This sequence comes from Pinus taeda, assembly GCA_000404065.3. NCBI lineage: Eukaryota > Viridiplantae > Streptophyta > Pinopsida > Pinales > Pinaceae > Pinus > Pinus taeda. The sequence goes on from APFE031559383.1 coordinate 287,854, forward strand.
AATTTATGGTGGGGTCCATTTATTATTGATAAGATAGAAGGAGAAAATCCATTCTCTTAGAAATTTTGAGAATGAAATAATTGCCCCACTTGTTATTGACCAATTTTCGAAACATTACATGACCTACTAATTTCTCCTTTTAAAAATAAACAAGTAAATAAATAAATTATAAGATTAACTCAACTTTTTCAAGTTTCATTTAAAGTTTAGAACTAATAGACCATAGCTATATCCATATAATATTTCATCCTATATTTTAATTATTATGAGATATTTCATGGGTAGTAAATTAATATCAATTGATATTCGAAAAATATCATACCTAAAATAAACTATGATTATTTGAAAAACTAGTTATTTAGAAATTAATCCATGCATATGACCTTCCATAATCACTAATATTATTTTTAAATAATAGAAACTTATACTTTCCTAATATGGGGAATGTTGATATCTTCGTCGGGGCTATGAATGATCACTAGTATTGGAGGAAGGTCAGTGGTATTGGGTCAGTCATACTGTGTAATAATCTCACATTCTATCTAAATGAGGTTACTTGAAAATGGGGAATGTATCTCCACTAGGCATATGGATGCTCACTGGAAGCTAAGCAAGGTCAGTGGAATTAGGTCAATCCTTATGAGTAGCCATCCCTTTACTAAACATGTCTAACATACTAAAGTGAAAACAATAAATTAATAAGTTTTTCTATATTTTGAAGTAGTGGATGACTCTTTCGGGGCTATGGCGGCTTGTTGGCAGTAGAGAAACATCCAATTTTAGAAACTCATGTAGAAGGATATTAAAAGGGAACTAAAGTCCAATAATATATGGTCTCAAATTAGTACCAATTAAATAACAAGAGATAGATATCATACACACATTTTAATATTACCATAATTTTACTATATCTCAACCTATAACAATATAAATGCAATTATCCTTAAATGGTTGTGTGCTATTTATATGAAAAATGGAACATATCTACAATTGAGCTAAAAATTGTGATTTACACAACTCATATCTAGAATTCATGCATGATCTAAAATAGAGTCACTTAAAGTTCTAAAATAAAATTCATTTTATATGAAGGACACATATTAGATTGTTACATAGTATTGTAGTAAAAATATAAACCATTTTTTTTGTTATACCAACTTCGATTACACTGACGATGGAGATGATAATGAGTTATTTTTTGGCTGTGTGTTTCGTCTTATATCTAGAACCATAGTTTAATCTTGTAAAAAGTAGAAGGTGGTCTCCCATTTGGCCATTAAGCCTAAATAAGAGGTATAATTAATTCTAGGACATATGTAGTGTGGATTCAAAAACTTAATGGGTCAGCTTAGAGTTCTCTATCATAATAATAAATAAAATATAATAATAATAATATAATAATAATAATAATAATATAATAATAATCATCATAATAATAATAATCATAATAATAATAATTCATATGTATATAAAATCATGCTGAAAACCTCTCATAGGAAATGAATATGTCGTGAAAGGGAATTGAACACACACATAACAAATATATATATATATAATGTATATGTGTTGTGTGTGATGTGTGTGGCCTTCATTTGTAAATCATATCATTATCTTATTAAATTTATATATTGTTAATTTATCCTCAATGGATTAATTTATATTTGAACTGTTTTGGATACTTTATTGGTGAGCCATAGTTTTGCTATCACATTTGGTATCAAAGATTCATTTCTAATCTTACCCTTTGGCTATGATGAGGCCTCTTTTCTAATCTTATTTTCCTTAGTAAGAAAACCATTTTTCATATTTTGAAAATAAATATTTTTAGAGTTCTTTTGAAGGCTGATCCTTGACCAAAATTAGGCCTTGGGCCATTTTAAAAGTTGTATTAAAATAATAACTACCCTTTTCATTTTAATTCTCTAATATGACACAAGATCTCCACTACATATGTGTTTTGTGGATAAATTCCTTCTGTGTACAGAAGCAATCTCGATAGACCTAGTGGCATAGCCTAGAAACAACCAAGACAAAGATTGAAATGTTTTCCTTAGAGATGTTTGAAATATGGGAAGAAAACCTACTTGAAATCCAATGCAAGCTTCCTCCTTCTCCTTATTTGTTAGCTCCAACTCAACCTCCAACTTCTATAAGTTGAACCTGCAAATCATCCAAAACAAGCAAGACAACCAAAATATACAAATCTAAACAAGAAGTAAAGGATTCATGTTCTACATATTCATAATAAAGACAATGTATAAGAGAAATAATGCACCTTTTTATTAATAATGATAGGAAACTATTACAACCCTTGCAGGTTTTAACATTCTCAATATCTCCCAATTATACTTTCCTTCTTTCGCCACAATATTAAGTCTTGAATCACGCCTCAAGAACCTGGATGGATTATGGACCTCTAGACAGAAATGAGTAGCATAAGGGCATAATTCAAAGTCTCTAAAAGCACCCAAACTCTATGGAAGGAAGTGGATTTATAGGGTAAATGAGGTGGTTTTGGATTTACCATTCTAGGGCTTAGATCCACATCAGAGGGAGGTAGATTATAGAAGATAAGAGATAAAATCTAAATAGTAGGAGTTTGAGATATGATCCAACAGTAAATAGTCAAACCACTCCCAAAGATTCTAGAGAGAGAAACTTCAAAATTAATTTTTATTTTTCCTCATTTCAAGTTGTTCATCACACGTTTTGTGAAAGCAACCTATGCTGACCATCATTATTCCAATGTTTGAAACTTGTGCCATCATAGTTTGTCAATAAAGTAGGTGCGATGAGGCCTTAAACTAGGGTTTTTAGCCAATGTAGTCCAAGATTCTTGTAACTTATGGAAAATAAATTATTTTGTCTTTGTAGGGGATGATTGCAAAGTGTAAATGGATGATGATAGATCAGATTTCAGGTTCATTTATTTAGATGTAACAAATTGCCCCTAAAGTACAAAATCAAAATTTGTGGTTGAGGAGTGAAGTGATTTACCATGCGAAAGGTTTGGATCAAGAAGTGACTAGTTGAGATCATCAATTGGCTCTTACAATACATTATCATCATGATATCACCGCTGAGGTAGGCATACCTATACTCGACAGATAAGCCATTTTATATGTACAATAATTAGAGTCATGTGCATTGGTTACTTATAGGTGACCCATGCTTGGATGGTTTTTGTATGGCTATAGCCATCATACTTTGTACACCTTGTATGAATCCTAAAATCGTATCTTGGATGGATGAAACTAGATCTAAGGTCTTCTACCTTGTCACTTGAGAAGATGAATCTAACAATGTGAATAGATGTGTTGCATTTGAACATGGTAGATGCCATCTAATTACCTCCCAATAATGAAAATCATTAACATATTTGAGAGGAACAATCGATAATGATAATGTCCCTCAAGGTACTAAGTGCAATATATGAGGTGTGAATAGATTTGTTGAAGCCAAACACCCCACAAATTCTTCCGGTTAAAGGCCAATCATGAGAACCTAAGGCCAAAATTGATGAGACTTTCCATTGAGGAATACAAGTTCCAAGGCACTAAATGGATTTTCTAAGTTAACTTCGTAGATAATGTGCTGATGTTGATAGGAATTGACCCTTTGAAGGAGGGCCTTAATGTATCCCCCATCATCGACATGAAACAAGTATCAAGATTTGAGACAAAAGTGATGATTCAAATTTGGTTCAGGGGTGGAATACATTAAGGTTAAAGGTATTGTAGCAATTGTTAACTTATGGTGGACTTCTCTTGAATACATCAACAACAATTATATGGAGTTGGCAACATTGACTCAAATACCCATATTGAAGGCTTTGAATAAGGTGTGATAAATAGAAAGGAAAGCATATTCCCCAACCCAAAATAGTCACAGAGGTGAAAGAGTGTCATGTTGAAGCGTGAATCACTGCCATAAATAGGTTTCATGTATTAGTTTCCCAATTTCCCCAACGTTCCTTGCAATTACCTCTTTATTTTTTCACAAACTTGAGGATGATAATGCATGCTTAACCTATAAGTTCATCCTTCGAATGAATCCTTTGAGTATTTGTAACAAACCTGTTCAGTCTAATCATGCTTGACGAGTCCTATGTTGTTTAGGTTTTTATGACTCTAGCAAAGGAGTATCTTGACTTTTTTTTTTCATATTTAGAAAGTTTGAAAAAGATGCGAAAAAAAACTCCAAGAGGCTCCTTTTCATAAACTTAGTCCCTTGGGCCCGAAAAGGCATAAAACAATACCCAGGGGAACCTTTTAGCTATGTCTAACTAGAGTATTCCTTTTTCATAAGTAGTCCACCCATTCTAGAAAAGGGTTAAACATATGCTGGGTAGACACCCTTTCATTTATTTTAATGAGTTCAAAAAAGACAAGTGCTCGACAATCTTTTCATGTTTTTGAGAGTCTGAAAAGAGCTTAAAGAAGACTCCTTCTAGAGAAACAAGTTTTATAAATGGTAAAAATTGGTTTCGGTACTGATGGAACTATTCAAAATATATAGAGGTTGAGAGGCAAGCTAATAATACCACTCATCACAATGGTTCCTCCAGGAACAGGTGAAAGACCAAATGAAAGTGAACGGTTATCCAAATAGATGGTGACGATGGAGTGATAAGACCAAGGCTCATCTTTCAAAAAAAGGCTCATAAATATTGGTAATCATGAGGGATATTCTCATATATTTATGCGTATCAGAAGGGAAAAAGACTAATCTTGGAGTAGGTTTCATTTTTCACACAAGCTTGAAAGAGAGATAAATTATGCTTAAGAGTGGTTTCATTTTTACACAAGCTTCAAACAAGGAAAATCTATGGTTGAGAGTGGTTTCATTCTTACATAACCTTGAAATAGAGAAAAATTATGCTTCAAAAAAGTACATTACCCCCAACATAATTGTATAGGAGATAAGTACATTTCCCCAGCATAATGGTAGAGGCATGCCCCCACAGCTTCATTTCATACATCAATTCTTCTCATGGACTCAAATAGATTGTTGATTACTAATAGAAATATGTTCACCAGGAAAGAAGAAAGAGGATCATGCGATATGAGCGGACAAAATGAAGGTGACGCAAAAACATAAATATATTCATAGGTTTGTTTCATGTTTATGTGATCTTGAAACATATAAGAAACTATGCTCGAGGTAACATTTTTCATTTTTTAACAAGCTTGACACAGTAAAAGAACTGTGCTCATAGGTTCTATTTTGATCATGGCCCCCAAGAGGCGATGGCTTCCAAGAGGTTTTCATCATATGGAGGAACAATGCTCTAGAAGGAATCTATATTAAGGGATACAATAAGTGTAGAAGTTTAGAAAACAATGAGAGGTTCTTCTTCATTGGTAGGTGCAAATATCGAACAGATTTCTATATAACTAACTTATGGCGAGGGGGACACCCTTTACAAATTAGGAACCTTTAGGGAAGTGGTATTATTGGCATCCAAATTAGGACCAACTAATTAAAGCTGATCAATAGTAAAAAAAATTCCATTATACAAGAAATACATCACCTGAAAGAGTGTGGATACAACAATGTTCATGGCGTAAACATAGTCTCGCCCAAGTAGAAAATTGAAATCTAAAGGGCCTTGAACTACCATAACATCAATATAGATAGTTTTTCCTTCGAAGGTAATAGGAATTTTAGGAAGGATCCCAAATGGTTCAATGCTTCTTCTGTTGAAAGCTAATAGATTGTAAGTAACGGACACAAGATGATGGAAACCCCAAAGCTTTCCAAGTAGTCAAGGATAGAATGCTAACAGAAGCACCCTCATCAATAAATATGCAAAATAAATTCTTATCACAAGAATTCACCATGAATTGAAAGGGCATGTGATAAGGGATATGAGGTTATTTAAATTGATTCTAATCAAAAGTAATAATTTGATTACTTGGAGGGGGTTTTGCGAGAATGGGAGAAATGACCCCTTGTTCGACAAGACATGAAGTAACAAAAAAAAACATGAGAAGTATGGGCTTCAATCTCGACTAAATATTGAAACAATTAAATCATATTTTCAAACAGTGGTTGGTTGGTCAAGGACCCATGGGAATCACGCTCAAAGAGAGTGGGATTAATTGAAGGTGGATTCATATCAATCACTTCATCAACTAGGGGAGCATTTGGGGAAAGATTTTGGTAGCTAATTCGAAGTTGATGCTGAGAAGAAATAAGGATCTATAACACTTTGGGTGCTTCATCCATATAATGGCAAAGGTGTCTTTAACAATTCCCTTCACATAACCTACATGGAGACCTAGTCTTACCCTTTTTCTCGTGAATTTTATTAGCACTAGTTGATAGTTTTTCGCCAGCATGATCTCCAGAGGTGGATGAAAAGGGTTGATGTGAGCCTGTGGAAATAACTTATAATACTTTGGGAATAGTAGATAAATATCTAATAAGGTGATCACTCTTACAAATAATGCAAGGGAATTTAATTAAGAGGCTTGTTTGAAGGTTTCTCGACATTATTCGCATTCACAACAATGGTTGCTTGGTTGCCCCTTTGCTTATTTTTCTTCTTCTTATTCGTCCTTTTCTTCTTCTTCTTAGATTCATGGTTACTTGAATCAATAATTTCACTAGGTGAGGAAGAAGAAAGGGAGGAAGAGATATTGGGTGAATAAGGAAAAGGGTCAACCTGAGGTTGGTGTTGTTTAGGTGGAGGACTTGGTTGTGGAGAATTTTTGACATTCATAACCAAGAAGGTTGAAAACAACCAAACTGGTAAACTATCATGAATCTGAGAAGGGACGACGTAGCCATATAAGGAACACCAATATTTCAAAAAGGAGGAAAAGAACTAAGATTCCTATTATAGCGGTTTCCTTAACTAGTAGACTTCATAACTTTTGCCATTAGACTCAACCTAAGGTCTACTAAGGAGTAAAAAGTGAGGTCAATCAAAGAAATAGTAACAGTAAGAAGGGTCACTAGGTGTAAAGGGATTATCAAGTCACTGTGAACTGTAATATACTGTTAAATATGTGTAGGAAATCTCCCTAAATTCTATGTTTAGAGTATCACAAATTACAAGACGGCTGACTCAGTTACCTAGGGCTGGTTTGCATCCTAATGGGGACATTTGATATACCCAAAGGTATGTGGAAGCGTAGTCCATGGTATTGTTCTCTAATGTATAACTGTATGATGGGGGAATTCCAATCATTGTACCTGGAGCATCGTCCTATATACCCAAAGGTACGTGGAAGAACGTTTTGATATACTCTAACATACATGGAAAACCAACCATCCTTGCAATGTAATATTTACAAGTAACGACATATCCTACTTTAGAGATGCCAAAACACATCTTATAGCCTAGACCACTAAATGTGTCTTTAATGTTTCAAATGATCCTTAATTTCATTGATTAAAGTTTAATGTTGGTCTTGATTAAAGTTTCAGTTTCAAGTATCAAAAGGAGTTCACCTGAACTCCTAAAATGCAATTAGCATGAGAAATAAGTCTTTTCATTCAATGAAGATCTAACTAAAGAAATCGAATAAGTTTCAATTCAATCAATGTAGAAAACAAATTCCCAAGCAAGATCTTCAAAGACACTTGTTGGGTCGCTGGTCTGTCATCATTTCATCATTATTCATAGTCATCCTTTTAAACATTGTGTCATTTTTTTCATCTATTGTTTACCCCATTTTCCACAAGATCTCGTAAACACATCATAAATATTTCTAACACTCAAAGTGTTGATTTTCATACATTTTATTTTCCTTTAATGAATTAATTAGGATTATGTTTGGTTTTACCAATGATAGTTTGGTTAGTTCACAATTTTGCAGCTCAAGTCAATTTCTGTAGCTATCTCCATGGTTAAAGTAGTAGCACTATCTAGAAATAAATTTGACACTTGGAATTAGTTTCTAGAAGCTCCAATATGGATTTGTGTTGGTCAAAGTCTACCCAAATTGCACGTGTGAACCTCCAACAAGAAATCAAAGGAAAAAACGTAGCATTTTTCCGGTCAACATTAAATGTGTTTTCTAAGCAAATGAAAATGAATTTTTGAAAACCAAAGACATGGGCTTTTTCAGCACGAGCCTAATTAGGTTTCCTATAAGTCGTTTCCTCCAATTCGTTACCATTTGAGCAATTTACAGGGTTATTTAGAGCCCTTTTTTGTAGATTGCGTGAGAAAATGGTTTGGTAATTTCACAGCCAACACCCAATCACCAAAAAGATTGGAACGAGTCATTATTTAGAAAATTTGTGGCACAAAGATAGGTGCAATCAGATCTGGATTGATCTTTGATCGTAAAAAACTTCAAAGTATATTTGATTCTATTTTCAAACTGATTTACTGAGATCTCATGGCCAAAATTCATGCAATGAAATTATGAATTTCTTGTTGCTTCAAATCTCTATCAATTGCAATATCTTTGATGAGAGGAGGGATTAGATGTCAAGGATGAATATTAATTTGTAATTTTTGCTGCTAATTGAAGAAGAAAAAGCTATTTTTTTAATGAATGCAATCTTTGTTATTTCACAATTCTAAATGTGATTGCTGATTCTAGTCTTGTGATCTGAATTTTTAAGCATCCCACACTCACCAGGAGGACCCCCCGAGGATGTGTGAGAGATAGTATAGCTGTCCTTTATTAATTTTTTCAATTTCTTATACTTTGCAATTGGATATGAATTTTTTTCATTCAATTGTTCAATTTATTTAGATGTTTATATTCATTTCAATCCTCTCTTTTTTTAACTAAATTTGCATTCATTTCTCCTTGTTCATTATAGGTCAAGTGTTTGATAATAAACCAAAAACACCAAAAGGTTTACCTCAAATTGCCTTTCAAGCTGAAGTCTCATATTTATGTGTGATAGGATATTATTGTCTTTTGTTTAGAGTGCACATATCATTAATATTTTTTATGCTTCCATAATTATTAATTCATTGCTCGTTGTTTTCTATACTCTAGAATAGTTTTTGATTTCAAAGTCTTGTAGTCTTTAGATCAGCTTTACTTTCACGAATTGATAGACTTAGAGAATTCTTTCCAAGTTGATTAGATTAAATTTCTCCTCAAAACAAAAAATAAAAGAATCTTTCTTTTCAAGTTCATAGAATAATCTTGTCTTTCAAGTTTACTAGAATATAGATTTTCATTGTTAGAATAGATCTTGAAGTCCTTACTTTAAAATAAAGTTTCTTTTAATTCATTTCCAAGTCTTGAGTTTGAATTAAAAAATATGCAATTAGTCATACATATATTTTCAATACATTTTTGCATCTTTCTTATTTTCATTCTTTTCTTTGAAGCGAAACTAGATATCCTAGCACATATAGTGCACATATACCTCGCAAGTTCATGGAACTATAGGTTTGACAATTAATGACAAGTAATTTAATAGTTAATTAAATTACTCAACATTTTGGAGCTATTTTCGGGGAAGTATACATAGGTGTTAGCTTTCAATTGCATCTCATTCGTAGTTGCATCCATTTAGTTGCATAAGGTTAATTTCATTTTAGTACATCCTAGAGGTAAATTCATTAAATAATAATAATAATAAATAAATAAATAAGACTCTAATCACCTACCACCACCACTAAATCATGTGGTGCAGTAAGAACCACACATCCACATCATGAATTCCTATTTTTGCAGGTAGAATAAAAGGTGACAAAGGTGGTAGAAGAAATCACTGGAGATGATGAAAATCAGGAAGATCCTTTTGGATTTCCCATTAAAGAAAGAAATATCAATGTTCATATGAAGAACATCCCTCCATCCGTACTTCCTAACTTCAAAGGTATGAGATCAGAAGGCCCAGAAACCTTTCTTTTTGAATTTGAAATGCTTTGTAGATCTTATGGATACTCATTACACACTCAAATTTTGATTTTTTTCCCAGCAACATTGAATGATAAAGCTCTTAAATGGTTCATGAATTTAGGAACAATTTCTATAAGGACATGGGATAATATGAAAAGAGTATTTTTGGAAATATATAAATATAATTGCATACACCATGAAATTAGAATGAAGTCTTTAAGATGAACCAAAAAGAGGATGAAAGACTATAATATTTAGTGGAGATATTTACTTATAATGTCAAAAGATCTAAATTTCATGATTTAGGATTAGACACATTAAAATCTCTCCTACTGAAAGTTACAAGGGATTAATAGATTGATCTTCTTAACTTGATGGAAAAAGGAGATTTCTCTCAATTGTCATTTCAAGATATTTGTGAACTGTGCAAGAGCATATCAAGAAGAAAAACAAAGTATGGAAATCCCCTCAAGATCCAGTTATGGAGAGAGTAAGTAAGTTGGCATCTGGATTGGTAAGTCAAACTAAAATTAACAATTTGTTAGACATTTTTGGTAATTTAAATGAATAAATTGATATGCTAAGAATACAAAACAAGAAAAAAGTTGAGAATGTTTCTTCATTTATATTTTTACCTAAATGTAGAAATAAACATGCTTTGCATGAATGTCCACTTGATAACATTAAAAATTTGTGAAATTTGTGCAGGATCACATACTAATAAAGTTTTCCCTTCATTACCAGGGATCAAATCAAATGCTGGGACAATCTTGTTATGTATCTGCAATAAGACCATGGCAGCCTCATCAACCTGGTATGATGCAAGATCTTAATTCTCAATTTCAAGGTTATTCACTACAATCTCAAAGTAATTGGTAAAAATCCCTACTTTGGAAACCTTGGCCAACCCAATCCCAACATCAAAACCAATCTTGGCAACAAGGTTGGCAAGGGCCTTACATAGGAAATCCACCATATCCTTGATCTTTACCTTACTATCCTAAATGCCAATATCATTGTTTTCCATACCATTTACCTCCACCACAACATTAGTTTCACCCTCAAATGTACTCAATTAAACCTTACCATTACCAACTTGTTACAGATCCATTTGGGCACATTAATCCCAACATTCAGATCAGTGTTTTAGGGCTCATCAAACCCTGATTTCAGCTGCTTCATGCCCTAAACAAGTCACCCCTTTGAATGCCTCCTTCCAAGATAGTTTCATGACTTGAAGACATCTAGAAATAGCCCCTAGAGGGACCAGCGCAGGTAAGCCCTTGCTAAGGTGCATTTCAGAGCAGTTGAGTCCACTGCAAGGGTGCTCTGTAGAGCACTTAGGCTTCCTTTCACCCGCGTTGGGCGAGAATGATCAAAATTTACATAAGGTTTGGGGAATATTCTTATCTTTTGGAGTCATCTAGAAGGTTCCCTCACTTATCAACTCCCATGAGCTCAAAAATGGATGAGGAATGAGTTAAGGTTCATCTTATCCTCTCATCCATTCCTCCATGGAACTAGTTCTATGTATGGAAGGCCATTCAATGCCACCATTTATGACAAAACCTCCTTCATCTTCCTATAAATTGACCACTCATCTAAGTGATCGGGGGTTGGATTATGTTGAATTGTAAGGAGATAATGCCGCTATGAGATTTGGCTTTGAAGCAAGTATTGTAATGCTACAAGTTTGTCATGATTTTGATCTGATGTGGATGGGATCCAAGCTGAAGGAATGGCTTTGAACCAGACACCAATGGTTGTAATTCCTTCTTCTATCTAATAAAGTGTTTGAACCTTTCTCCCATATGTTTGTATTGTTTCATAATGCTTATATGTTTGAATTGTATCTGATTCCTTTCACATATATTCAGTAGATCGTGTGCTTTGATCGGTTCTTTGTTTTCTATTTTGTTTACAGGGTACTTCTTAAGCATATTAAGTACAGGAAGGAGTGACAGGATCGATACAAGGGAGACGAGAGGAAAGCAGAACTACAAGTAGGTCTTCTCATCTTCTCATCTTATCTATTGCTTATAGGAAAAGTCTAAAACACTTTAAACTGTTGTTCTAGATACAACAACTTATCTAGGGAATTAGTACTTATCCCTAGATACAAAATTCTCCAAAACAAATTGGTGACTCCACTGGGGAAAGGTCCTCTTTCCTAGTATCTTATCCACCTCCTAGGACATCCTTGTAGACCTTATTTGTGTTCATAGATTTTAATTCAGCTCTTTGCAATGAAAACTTGGTCAAAACTGTCTCAAATTGCCTCCTGAAATGGCTTACTGTCACCAACATAGGCTTGTGAGGGACACAATGCATTGTGAAGCACCCTTGGCTTAGGGACACTGCTCTGAAGTGAACTGTCTCCCACTCTAGGCTACGCTAATCCTCCTAGGGTTAGTTTCCGAGCTTTGGAAAGTGTTTTTGCCAACTTTTCTCTGTTTGTTTGTTTCTTGATTGACTAATGAATGTCATGTCTCAGAAAATAATTTTCTATCTCCTGGTCTATCCCAACTTTGATTTTATTGATTAATGTTTCTTAATTTTTTCTTTGTCATTATCGATTGATTGTCAAAGTTAGAATATAGTTTATTAATCTTCATTCGAAAGAAAGTGTCGTAAAGTCTTCTCTTCCTTCTAAATAGAACTGTCGTAAAAGTCTCCATCCTTATGAAAGATTGATTATTTGTATGTGCATATTTCATTTTGTTCATATTCACATTAAGTAAATCGAAAAGAAATACATGCAAGTTGCATTGGAAAAGTTTGTATGTTCTCATGGGAAAATTGTAGGAAAACTGCATTAGATTGTGCTCTTTGCTCTTTGAGCGAAAGAAATTTGATTGCTCTATCCCTAAGTAGTTAGGATTTTCATTGTTAAATTGAATGGAAAGAATGCTTATCATGATAGTTTCATTCCTAGGAATTTCAGAATACATCACATGGTGAACTTGAAAGGCAAAGTCCTAAGCAAGATCAACTTAAAATTAACATCAATTTACTTAATGGAGCATTGCCATTAATGAGAACATTTAGTGGGTCGCTAACTTGTCTTCAAAACATCCCGAGTGCGATACCTCATTCCACGTACGTGAGTATATCATAGCTCATCCATGTACCTTCAGGTATATAGGGCGGTGTTACAGTACGTAAAGTATATGGGAATGCTCTGACTGTGCGGTTTTGCATCAGACAACGCCTATACGGACTTGGCCTCCACGTACCTTCGAGTATATATGGGAGGACAACTCTAGGTTGCTATCCATCCTTAAGTAACCGAGTGGGCCACCTTGTACACTGTGATACACCGAACACAACATTTGGGGAGATTTTTTGCCTATACTTCTCGTTTCGCGAGGAGGTGTTCTATAATTCACAATTGCTTGGTAAACCTTTTGCATAGACTATCCCTATTTTGTTTTGTTATGTTACTTTGATTAAAATAAAATTAATTGACCGTGGATAACATCCTCCATGCTCACTCCTTAGTTGATCTTAGGTTGAAACATATGGTGACAAATCTGGAGTTCACTGATCAAGGAATTCCTTTTGATGGGAATCCTAGTCCTTTTCCTCCTTTCAGAAATATTGGTGATCCTTATATGGTTACATTATCCCTACCAAGACTTACCATTGGCTTGTCAGTATGGTTGTTTTTTAACCTCCTTGGTTCAAAATGTCGTGATTTCCCTGCAATCGAGTACACCTCCAACTGGACAAAATCAACCTCTAGTGATCCTAAATTTGACCCTTTGCCTTCTTCCTCGGTTGTTTATTCCTCCCCTTCTTCCTCTTCGCCTGGTGAAAGTATTGGTACTGGTAACTAGGTGGCTAAGAAGAAGAAGAAAGGGAAGAAGAAGAAGAAGAAACAAATTCTGCAGAGGGGAAACCAAGCAACCATTGCTTTGAATGCTACATCTGATGAGAAATCGTCCGTGAAGCCTCACAAAGTTTGATATCCATGCAAAATTTGTGTGGGATACCATATTCTTAGAAATTGTTCTGGTATTCCTGAAATCTTAGAAGAATGGTCTTCTCGTTCACATCATCCTATGTCATCAACTTCTCGAGATCATGCTGGTGACACACCATCAACTAGTGGTAGTAAAGTTCATGGAAAGAAGGGTAAAGTTAAGTTTCCCTGTAGGTTATGTGAAGGGAATCACCCCATTCACCTTTGTCCCTATCTGGATGAAACCAAAACTGTGTTGGATAATCGTCCTGCTTCACCGCAACGACTTCCATCTGGTTATAGGAAACTATCCCTTAATCCTTCACTAGTTGATGAATTGACTCACTCAAATCAACCATTGGTCAAACCCACTCTCTCTGAAAGTGAATCATATCAGTCTATACATGACCCAAATCAACAGGTCAAGGTAACAATTGACCCAATTTCACCTTCAGTTAATTGTACCTTTCCCGAAGAGAGTGAGTATGATACCACTCAAGTTTTTTTTGTTTCTACAAATTCCAATGATCTTGGAGGCAACCCTCTTGTTCCATCAAGACAGGAGGAAAATCCTCCCATTCTCATAACGCAAAGGGATAATTCTCTCGTTCTTGTGGTACCCCCTCCAAGTAGCCTGATCGCTTCCTTTAATTGGAATCGACTGGGAGGATTCTGTCTTCCTTCTTATGTGCCTTTCCAGATCATAGTATAGGTTTTTAATATGATTGTATCTGGCACTAGTATAGATGAAGGTGTGTATGTGAGTATCCTTTCCTCCACTTCTTGGCAAGCGCTTGGTTCGCCGCCACTTGTGCCTGTTACCCAGAATCTGTTGGCTTTTAACAGACGAACAAGTCAACAATTAGGGATCCTTTCTCAGTTTCCTATTACTTTGGGAGGAAAAATCATTTATTTGAACATGATGGTAGTCCCAGGCCCTTTAAATTACAATTTACTTCTTGGGCGTGACTATGATTATAACATGGGAGTTATTGTTTCAACACTCTTTCAAGTGATTTGTTTCTCACATGAAGGCAAAATTGTCATCGTTGACCATCTTTCATTTCCTGGTCCAAATATTGCTTCCAATCAACCATCCTCCCTAAATGTTCATTTTGTACCAATGGTATCATCCCCGCCATGGGTAAATTATATGGCAACCCGTTCCATACCTACATCAATTGATGATCAATTCAGTGATGTTGTACATTATGTATTGGGGGCATTGGAACCAGATCTCTCCTTCCAAAGCATTGTTCTCACATCATATGAGAACCTCTTGGAAGTCGTGACCTCCTATCATGGGTCGTGAAAAACAAGGACTATGAGAATAGTTCTTTTACTGTGTCAACCTCATTAAAAAATTAAACAACTCCATTGAGGATAGTTCCTTGTCTTGTGTCAACCTTGTTAAAAAATGAAAGCACGAAATATGAGGATAGTTCCTTGTCTTGAGTCAACCTCGTTAAAAAATGAAACAAGGAGTATGAGCATAGTTCCTTGTCTTGTGTCAAGCTCGTTAAAACATGAAACAAGGAATATAAGCAGAGTTCCTTGTCTTGTTTCAAGCTCATTAAAAAGTGAAACAAGGTCCCCTGGAGAAAAGTTCCAATTTGAGTCTTTGAATAGATCTCTTAAAATCCTAGTCGAGTCTTTCACTTGATCTCTTAAATGAACCTTCATCCCATTCACCTGATAGCCATGATTAGTCTACTTAGGTGAATGTAACAAAGCTTAGGGGCATGCACCTAGTGGCAAAGTTAAGATTCCATATAGGTTATGTGAAGGGAATCACCCTATTCAGCTTTGTCCCTATCTGGACGAAGTCAAAAAGGTGTTGGACAATCATCCTGCTTCACCGTAGTGACCTCCATCTGGTTACAGGAGACT
Source organism: Pinus taeda (assembly GCA_000404065.3). NCBI lineage: Eukaryota > Viridiplantae > Streptophyta > Pinopsida > Pinales > Pinaceae > Pinus > Pinus taeda. The sequence continues at coordinate 303,538 of APFE031559383.1, forward strand.
CTCCCTTTCATCATGCTAGGGGAATGAAACCAAACTCAAGCATAGTTCTTTGTTTCAAGCTTGTGTAAAAATGAAACTGAATTCAAGCATAGTTTTTCGTTTCGAGCTTGTGTAAAAATGAAACTAAATCCAAGAATAGTTTTTCATTTCGAGCTTGTATAAAAATGAAACTGAATCCAAGCATAGTTTTTTGTTTTGAGATTGTGTAAAAATGAAACTAAATCCAAGCATCGTTTTTCGTTTCAAGCTTGTGTAAGCATGAAACGGAATCCAAGCAGAGTTCCCTATGGTTCAAGCTTGTGTAAAAATGAAGCCATTTCCATTTTTAATCCTCATGATTGCCATTATATCAACCTCTTCCATTAGATGAGACTTGGTTTTTCTCCTTCCATCGTCACTATTTGCTTGGTCAATCATACGGTTTCACTTGGTTGTTTTACCCTTTTCGAGGAACGGTTGCAATGAGTGGTCTTATTAGCTAGCCTTTTCATAGAAATGATCATATTTTGAGAAGTTCCAACGTCACCGGAACCAGTTGCTACCCTAGAAACCACTCATTCCTCAAAATCGAGTCCTCTTTAAGATCTTTTCAGACTCTCTAAACATTAAAAGATTGTCGAGTGCTTGTCCTTTCTAGCTCGTTAACGGATTGGAAATGACATCTCTCTTGTATTATTTTATGCTTTTTATAAATTGAGAGATTAATTTACGAAAAATAACTTGTAGGGTTTTCTTTTTGTCCTGTTTCAAACTCTCTAAACATGAAAAGGATTGAGTTATCTTTGTCATTAAACTTGTTAAAACATCAAATTAGGACAAACTTGTCCATCTAGACAAGACTGAGTTTCACCTTCACTAGACTTGTTAAAACATCAAATAGCAATGGATTCACCCAAAGGGTGAAATTATACAAAAAGCATATGTTATCCTCCTCAAGCTTGATAAAAATACAGAGGTACTGATCAGCAATGACTGGGGAAAATGGGAAAAAGGGGAAAACCACTTTATGGCAGTAGGTCGCTCTTGAACACGACACTTTCACTCCATCATCATGACTATCTGGGTTGGGTTATTAGCTTGATTGTTATCACACTGTTGGTATATCATACCATCCATCACTTTGTTTTGGGTCAATGCTGCCAATTCATTTTAGTGTCACCGACATGTTCAAGAGAAGTCATTCAGCCAAAATTCATCCTTTGCAATGCCATAAACCTTCATTTTCATGACCAACATTCCTGAACCTTGTGTCGTCAATCAAATTACATCTCTAAAATCACTACACTCATTTCGTGTTGTTGATGTGGAATACATCAAGGCCCTCCTGCAATGATTTGCTTCTTGTTGACATCAACACATTATCCAAGAAGTTGATTGAGAAACACCCTTTCGGTACCTCGAGGCTTGCATGCATCAATGGTAGGTTTCTTGCTTCCAATGATAGGTTAACATCAATGGCCTCTGACTAAAATACTTTGTATGGTGTTCGACATCAAATAATGCATTCGTACCATGCAAAATGTACTGCAGTACCTTGAGGATCATTATCATTATCAATGATTTCTCTCGAATCTGTTAACAACTTATGTCATTGGCTGGTAATTAGATGGTGTCTTCCCATGTTTGACTTCAGATCACATATTCACATGGTTAGACTCATACTTGAGCAAATGATTGAATGAGATAGAAGAACCCAGATCTACCTTCATCCATCCAAGCTGCGATTTCAGGAGTACTAAATCATATGTATAATGGCTTTACATTGATGGTCATTCTGATCATGGGTCTATATCTGTAGATGATTGTGTATGTACATGTAATGAAAGTTTATAAGATGAGCATGGGTATGCCTTACCTCAGCAATTCATGTAAAATCAAATATCATGATATATGTATTGTAATTTATGCAGGTAACCTTCCATTTCTATACCTCCTCATCACATCATAAAGCATTTCATTCGACATTGGCATTTTTCTGACTTCATGCTATAGGGGGCAGCTGTTACAGATCCATCTGGGCACATCAATCCCAACATTCAGATTAGTGTTTTAGTGCTCATTAAACCCTAATTTTAGTTGCTCCATGCCCTAAACAAGTCACCCCTTTGAATTCCTCCTTCCCAGACAGTTTCATGACTTGAAGACATCCAAAAATAACCTCTAGAGGGACCAGCACAGGTAAGCCCTTGTTAAGGTGTGCTACAGAGTAGTTGAGTCCACTGCCAAGGTGCTTTGTAGAGCACTTAGGCTTCCTTTCACCCACATTGGGCGAGAATGAGTGAAATTCACATAGGGTTTGGGGAATATTCTTATCTTTTGGAGTCATCTAAAAGGTTCCCTCATTTATCAACTCCTATGAGCTTGAAAATGGATGAGGAATGAGTTAAGGTGCATCCTATCCTCTCATCCCTTCCTCCATGGAACTAATTCTAAGTATGGAACGCCATTCAATGCCACCATTTATGACAAAAACTCCTTCATATTCCTATAAATTGACCACTCATCTAAGTGATCAGGGGTTGGATTATGTTGAATTGTAAGGAGATAATGCTACTATGAGATTTGGCTTTGAAGCAAGTATTGTAATGCTACAAGTTTTTCATGCTTTTGATGTGATGTGGATGTGATCCAAGTTGAAGGAATGGCTTTGAATTAGACAACAATGGTTGTATTTCCTTCTTCTATCTAATAAAGTGTTTGAACCTCTCTCCCATATGTTTGTATTGTTTCATAATGCTTATATGTGTGAATTATATCTGATTCCTTTCACTTATATTTAATAGATCATGTGCTTTGATCGGTTCTTTATTTTTCGTTGTGTTTATAGGGTACTTCTCAAGCGTATTAAGTACGAGAAGGAGCGACAGGATTGATACAAGGGAGACGAGAGGAAAGCGGAACTACAAGTAGGTATTCTCATCTTCTCATATTATCTATTGCTTATAGGGAAAGTCTAAAACACTTTAAACTGTTGTTCTAGATACAACTGCTTATCTAGGCAATTAGTATTTATCTAAGATACTAAATTCTCCAAAACACAACCACACAGGAAACCCAAAGATCCATTCCGACTGAACTACCTGCACAAGCATTTCGGATCCCCAATAATAAAACACCTCAATCCACTTACAATGTTGAGGTATTGCAAAATGATTCTCCAACTATCATTGAAGAACAACAACCATAAGAAGAAGATTCAAATAAGGTCCAAGAATCATGGAGGCCCATTGAAGAGGAGAAGTTGTTAGAAACTAAGATTGAAAATTTTATTGCATGCCTATCACCAGATTTTATGAATAAGGATAACATATTTGAAGACTTTCATGGAATGATAACAAGAAGACAAGGAATACAAGATTACATTGAATCTTAGTCCAAGACAATCATTGGATCCTACTGCTCAATTATTCAATCTTTTTTGACATCATCTCAATCAAGGCAATTGGTCTCTCATATATTGGTACATATCAAAATGTATCTTGCTAACCTGCATATGAGCTTATCTATCATCTTGTTATGCACATGGTTCCATTGGAAGTATTGATATACTTGAACAAGATTTCGTTTTCAAGTAGAGTAGGACACACACGCACACACACACACACACACACACATAAGTAAAGAGAAAAATAAGTCTTATTATGAACACCATCTTGCTGACACAATTGAACATAAGATTTTCTTCAAAATCAAGTAACTGGCGAGCAACGTTCACAATAGGTTTTGCAATTTTATGATGGTTTCAATATTTTATTATGGTTCTTCAAACCATTTTTTGTTCTATGCTTGAGTTAGATGATGTGGGATTCCTTAAGGCCTGCCTTCCATCAGATCTTGTTGCATCGACTTCTACACCTTATCAGGGATCAGTTTTAGAGATTATTTGGAGTGCCTTAGAACTTGCATTTATTAATTGCAAGCCTCCTCATTGACAACAATGTCTCTTGATTGTCAGATATTGCAAGTGACTTGACTTTAATAAATTCATTCGTCCCTGTCGAGATGCACTTAGGTACCTTGACACTCATTTACATTATCGATGGGTTGTCTCACATTGGTTAACTATTTTCATCAGTGATTAGTAATCTAATGATTTCTTTCCATGCTCGAATTTGGCACATTCATTTGCATGGTAAGAATTGTAACATGAATTTTGGTTTTGATGTAGCATATATGGTTTTATGGAATCAGAAACAAATTGTAGTAGTGTATTTTATTAGTTTCTTGGAGAAGAATGCTCGTATTTTTTCATTAAAATGTAGCATGATGGCACCACTACAAATCATCTTCATTCATTTCCTTTTTAGGAAAATAAATAAAATTGGGTATATTTCAGTCAAACATGCATTATGTTTCATGGTTTCTACTTCAACATACATCACACATTCCAAATCAACATATTAGACTCAGAGAAAACAACTTTCAAAAGAGATTGACATTTTCTCTAATAGCTATAGAAAGTTGCAATTTCTACAACTATTGTTGTAGCAGCCTGTTTTTTGGCCATAACAGTTTGTTCTAGGGATGTTTTGGCACAAATATTGCAAGAAATTAGAACATAAATAAACAAATTCTAAGATATTGTACTTTATCAGAGTATGATAAATTAAGTAATATGAGGGGTTATTTAAAAAAATAGAAATTTTCGAGGACATTTTAGTGGGGTTTTTAAGGAAGATTTAAATTTTTCACCACTATGCACACATAAAGGCAAATTTTAGTATTTTTTCACAAAAACGTATTTCCTTCATCAAAATGGGATTCTAAATGTATGTGGTAGTAAAAAAGGTAAAGATACATTGTTTCCCTTTATAAGCACTCAGTTTGTCCTTAAAATGAGTTTGTGGCATATGTTTTTGTTGCAACATTGGGTAGCATGATGGTTGAAACATGGCAGAAATTTATTTGATCATAACTTTCAAACTGTGCATATGCTGGTATTTAATTTTTTAGGGTAAATGCATCATGGCAGGGTAAATAAATACACAATATTTCAAGAAATTCCAATGTGTATGTTTCAAGAATTTGCCGCCGTCATATACAACCATTTCTCATTTTTCTTGACATCTGTGCACCCATTGGCTGAGATTATTTGTGGGAAGATGGATAATATTAATGGCAACAACCTCATAAAATTTGAGAGAAATTGGAAAAACAAGTCTGCTACATGAAAAGGATACATTCTGTGGAGCAAGGTCAAAGTGATGGTCAATGCATCATACAACAACAAAGTACCTGAGTCAAATCAACATCAAATAAGCCATCAGATCATGTTCTCTTCTCCAACAATTCCAAAAGTTAAACTTGAGGTAAATCACTTATGAAACATTTTTTTAATTTATTAAAAGTTTAGAAAATTTTAATGAAAAACCACTATAACATCCTTTCATTTTTCCACCATATCTTTCATTTTGCAGATCACTCATACCATCAACCATCCCTTTCACTTTTACTCATTTTGATTAAATTTCCCTCTACTTAAAAAGAAATCTTTATGATAGCAATAAAAACTTGATATACAAGGTTGCAATAGATGAATTCAAAATTTTGGAAATGAAGAAAATTTCAAAAAGCAATTTCACAAGTTTTTCTCGCTAAAAGATGATTATGGAATCAATAAGGCTAATAAAATCAAGAATATGAAAACATACTACAATGTCTTATAATTCCTTAAACTATGATTATGGTTTTGTAAGATGCTTGGAAGCTTGGAAATTATTTAATTGAATCCAAATTTTTGTTCATGAGGCGTTAAGGCAGATTGTCATATTTCTTGTAAGGCATATGGAAATCAGTAGTTAGAAGAGCTACTGACATCAAGATAATCTTTCTGGCAACTGAAGGAAAGCAAGCAACAAGTCTTGAGACCAAGCTTTGATTACTTTTAAGACTGGAGTTATGGTATGGTTAGAAGTTGAATGGGTAGTTGAATGATGTGCTTCATCAGTTATCTTCTAATGTCCAAATGAAGGCGATTTTATCATTTCATGGGTATTATAATTTAGTTGTACTACATATTGCATTTACCTTTGAGAATGAAGTATTGGAATCGTTTGAGGTTATTAGCAAGAGATACATTTACACACTTGAACATTAAGTGCAATGTCATATATCAAGTATAAAAAAACTTCATCAACATGATGATCAACCACCTCAAGGCAACTTACATCAAAAACTAGTTTGTAACTATTTTGTCAAAAGAAAATATGTAACATTTTATTTGTTTATTTGAAGTAAAATACAGAACATAGAATATATGGACATTGAAAATATATCTCACTTATGTTGTATGGCCTTTATGAATCTATTATAGCCCATTAAAACGTATTATATCTCATGATATCCCATTTTTCAAATGATGAGCAGGCTACAAGGGTGAAGAATTCATTTATTTTGTAACTTTGTCGACTTGGTTTTGATCCTTATTTTTGATGTCATAAAGCCACTCCATCCATCATTTCATATCAACAATACTATCATTTGTGCATAAAAGTGTTACATGAGGAACAATGTTACAAAAACCAGACTTCCAAGTTGAATGCCCATATTTATATTGTTTTCTTATGTTCTTCATTAAACAAGTTAAATGTGTTAAGTTGCACAATTTGACATTTTCTAGCAGCCTCCAAATTCTGAAGTGAAATCACAGATTGATGAACTTTGAGCAGTTACCTAGAAAAATAGAAGATGGAGAATGTTGCAAAAAGGTTTAGAAAGGGTATCCACCATTCAGTGCAACAAAGAAGCACTCTTGTCACTCTAATAGCTCAGTTAATGCCTTGGTCAGTGGGGTGAACTAGCAGTAGAATATACAATATATTTAAGTGAAAGAGCATATTAGACAACTATTCGAGTTTGCTAAGAAATGGTGTAAGAAATTCAAGTCATTCCCAAAGATACATTCTCGAGAAAATATTTTAATTTTTCATCAATTTTTGTTAGGTTCCCTTAATTTACATGGGGGCATGCAAAGATCTCAATGTGGGGGAGATGTTATGTGTTAGGGTCCAACCCTAACCCATTTATTTATGTAATAAACCCAATGGGCCGAGTCATATTTAGTTAGAGATTAAATAAAGCCCACATTAATAATTGTAAGTGGTTGACCAACATTAGAGAAAAGGGACCACAGTTAGTTGTAAACGGGTCATAGTTAATAAATAAAGTGGTTGACCCATGTTATGCAAGAGACCACTAGTAGTTAGGGTTTTTGATGTCATTTAGCTATAGATAGTCTTAGTTAGTAAAGGAAATATCATCAAGTCTTATTGTAATCAAGATCTACTCTGCTCGAGGTTTCCCCCTCGAAGAGGCAAGTGAACATTGAATCTATTTCTAAATAATAAAATACTTTCTTTTTTCCTCATTTTATTATGTGTTCTAGGCTATATTTCTTTGGATTTCTGGTATTCTAGAATTTCTCGCAAGTCAAAAGCATAACAAGTGGTATCAGAGCACTTTCTAGGGCCAGTTGTACCTCCAATTTTCGTAGAATTTTTTCTTAGGCTAGAGACGTGTTCTAGCATCTTTAAACCACATGATCTATCATTGTGCACATAAACCTACAGATTTGGGGAGGCATGCAGACAAGAACTACAAGAGGTGGTCGCGCTTGTTGGAATCCCTTGTAACCCCTTTGGGTACCCCTTTGAGTAGTAGCGCATTAGACAAAACTGAACATGGACTGCACTTCTACATACCCTTGGGTATATCAAAAGCCCTCTAGGCTCACCTGAAACCTAGCCTTCAATAAGTTGTTGGCCATCTTGTTGCTACATTACATTGAGCAAATCACTTGGGGAGATTACTCGCATGTACGATAGGGTATTCGGTTAGTATGACTAAGGGTACGATCGATCCTCCTTAGTTAGCACCCTGATATATTTGCGCCTAGTACTATTGTTGGACCCTTGTGTCTATTGCAATCTATAGCACTTGACACTCCTTTATGACCATAGTTCCCTCTGTTGTTTGAATATCGCCCACTACCTCATCTTCTATATCAGATGCAACAGTTGGGCTTGTATCACTACAGTGCAAATCAGATACAACAATTGGGGTTCTATCGTTGTCTTATAAATCAGATCCAATAGTTGGGGTCCTGTCACCACTGTGCAACACAAATTCAACAGTTAGGGTTTCACAGTTTCGATTAGGCTCTTTGTGCAGTGAGGCTTGCTGCTACTACAGTCTATGCCCTATTTTTGTAGGACACTGGGCAAGATCAAGTTTTCTGGAATTTGGCCACTGTAGTATTGATCAACAGGGAGTAAAAATTGCAAGAGAATTAGCCCATAAGCTTTAGGATGATGAGCTGATCGTAGTGGTACCATTCACTTGTCAACCTCAATTTTCCGGTGGTCCCAATCTTTTTTGAAATAACTTCAAGTGACTCCCATTAATATATTCCTGAGGTGGCCTTCTTTCCAAGAACAATACACTTAATTAATTGACAGGGGTTTATGTATGGTAGGTACCAGATCTCAAGTCATGGCCTATGAGAAGATCAGAGCCTTGAAAAAAGGATGGATGAGTTCCAAGGCAATATGGAGCAAATTGCCTCACAACTTTCATAGCTCACCAATATGAGGCAGATGTCTCATCAAGAAGAGCATAGTGTTGATGAACACCTTGAAGGAAAATCTAGCCATCACATTCACTTCCACGGAAACCACCAACATTCCCACCCTTGGCCACTCAAGTTGGACATTTACAAATTTGATGGCTCTAATCTTGCAGTATGGGTAGCACAAATGGAACAATATTTCTCGCTTAATGATATCTGCGAAGATCGGACTAAAATATGTGTGGGAGCACTTTACTTGGACCAAGAGAGATGGAAATGGTGGCAGTGGCATCAGAAATGTTACCCCGGGAACATAACTTGGCACAAGTTCTCAAAGGCCCCATGTGACCACTTTGACAGAGAATCTAATATTTTGGTCCCTCTCACTAAGCTCCGATAGATAGACACAGTAAAAGACTGCATTGCAACCTTGGAGACATTGGTCATCAGAACTGATAGTCTAGCAGATGGCTTCTACTTGGAGTGTTTCATCAGTGGTCTCAATGAAGCCATCTAAGACCATGTCTGGATGCACCACCCAGCTATGTGGATGGACGATTTAAAAAGGGTCGTCGAGGTGGAACTTTCATTAGCTGCCCATTCCACTCATCCAAATTTCGTAGCCAAGGGGGGTCCCACCCAAGCTCAGGGACCTACCGAAATCCTTATGGTTCAAAATGTGTCTCTAGCAAAAATGGCTGAAAGACGAAAACAAGGATTTTGCTACTACTATGATGAAAAATACTCCCAGGGGCATAAATGCAAGGAACCAAAATTCTTTCAAATTGATGATATGGATAACAACTCGTCTAAGGAACCCTACCCCTTGGGGGAGTTGATGATGAATTTGAAGAAACCCAACTTGAGAATGATCTCACAACTACGCGAGATCAACCATTTATCTCACTACATGATTTAGCGAGAATTTCTTTGCCGCAAACTCTCAAAATCCAAGTCTTTCTTAAACATATACCAGTAGTGGTATTAATTGATAATGGTAGTACTCATAAATTTATCCATAAGTGAGTCGTTGAGGCTATTCATTGTTTTGTGCAGATAGTCTCTAATTTCCAAGTCCTTATTGTTGATGGGGGACCATGAAATGTGAAGGTTGCTGTGAAAATATTAAAATTCAGATGGGAGACTACCACTTAAAGACCCATATGTTTTCTATTGAAATGGGTGGTTGTCACATTGTCTTGGGTGCTGAATGGATTCGCACACTAGGCCCGATCACAATGGATTTCCAGGAGCTATATATGAGCTTTAAGCAGAACAACCATATTCATACATTACGTGGAATCCAAGCAGGTGCTCCTACTATCATCAACTCACATCCAATGGAAATGCTTTTGAAAAAGGGCCATCATGGAGGCATCGCCCACTTTAATGCCATCCGAACCATTGAATCTACTACTCCTCAAATTCATCCTCATATGAAACAGGTCTTAGACCGCCACCAGTAGGTATTTGAAAAACCTAAAGAGATTACACCCTCTAGTGGTGAACATGGTCATAGAATCCCTTTGGTCCTGAGGGCCCAACTACCTAATGTGCGCCCATATTGATATCCTTTCACCAAAAAGAATGAAATTGAAAAAATCATCAAGGAACTCCTTGAAGCTGGTGTTATTCGTCCCAACATCAGTATGTATTCATCACCAATGGTCACGGTGCTAAAGAAATATGGATAATTGTGCATGTGTCTGAAGTTGCAGGCCCTCAATAAGCTCATTGTCAAAGTCAAATTTCCTATTCTAGTTGTTGATGATATTCTTGATGAACTACATGGGGCTCAATTCTTTACCAAGCTAGATCTTCGCTCTACTTATCACCAAATACAGATGAAGGAATTAAACATTCCTAAGATTGCCTTCCGAACTCATGAAGGCCATTATAAATTCTTGGTCATGTCATTTGGTCTCTGTAAAGCTCCATCTAGTTTTCAAATCCTCATGAACCAACTACTGAAACCATATCACCAAAAATTTGTCCTCGTCTTCTTTGTTACATTCTCATCTACAGCCTAACCTGGGACAAACATCTTGAACATGTAGACTTGATCTTGCAACTGCTCTAGAATCACAAATTATTTGTTAAATTGTCAAAGTGCTCTTATTGCGTGGAAGAAGTCAAGTATTTGAGACACATTGTGGGTCGTAAAGGAGTGAGGGTTGATCCAAAAAAGATACAGGAAATGCAAGGTTGCCTCAAACCAAAAACCTTGAAGAGTTTGAGGGGATTCTTTTGTCTCACTAGCTACTATCGAAATTTGTCTATAATTATGGTCACATTTCTATACCGCTCATTAATATTCTCAAGAAAAATTCATTTCTCTGGACTGATGCAGCTCAGTAGGTTTTTTTGGCTCTCAAACAGGCCATTTTCTCCACTCCCTTATTAGCCCTACCAGACTTCACCAAATCTTTTGTGATTGAATGTGATGCTTTTGGTACTAGTATTGGTGTTGTATTAATGCAGGAAGGCCAACCATTGGCCTTCACCAACCAACAACTGAGTGGAAAATATCTATGTCAATCTACCTATGAGAAAGAAATGATGACCATCTTACATGAAATAGACACCTAGTGACCATACTTGTTGGGGCGATGTTTCCAAATCCGCACGGACCATCAAAGCCTAAAATATTTTTTGGAGCAACGTCTATCATCACCACAACAAAATAAATGTCTGGCCAAAATGCTAGGATATGATTATGAGATAATTTACAAGAGAAGGGCATGACAATGTAGTAATTGATGATTTATCGCACCAATTTGAGGATGAAAGAATCCTGCTATAAATATCTCTTCCAATACTAGATTGGATTTCAGAGGCTCGCAAGTAATGGTTCTCACACCCCTCTCTCTCAACTTATTAATAACTTGAGAGCAAATCGTAATTCCTTAGTTGACTACTATTGGAAGGATGATATTCTTTACTACAAGGATCGAGTAGCTATATCGCCGACATCCACCCTCAAAACTCACATTTTGGAAGAGAATAGTTGCACTCATCTCCAACTGCAAGGCATTCAAGATTTCAGAAGACTTATGCTCATGCTCATTGTTCTTTCTTTTGGACTGGCATGAAAAATGACATTCTTACTTCTGTAGCAAAATGTGATGTGTGTCAACTCAACAAAGGAGAAGTAGTCAAGTTACCTAGAACCTTACAACCATTGCCACTCCCTACCTCTATCTGGACAGATGTTTCCATGGATTTCATCATTGTTCTCCCAAATTCGGGCAACAAATCTGTTATCATGGTGGTTGTGGACAGACTTTCTAAATATGCTCATTTTTGCACTCTACCCCACCCATTTACACCCACTTTGGTGGCTCAAAATTTCATGGACCAAATATTCAAACTGCATGGTATGCCGACTTCCAATGTGTTTGATCACGACCCCACTTTCACCAACAAATTTTGGCAAGAAATTTTCAAGCTACAAGGCATGCAACTCCAACTATGTACCACCTATCATCTCCAAACTGATGGTTAAACAAAAGCAGTTGATAAATATTTGGAGACATATGTAAGGTGCTTCACTTCAAAAAAGTAGCATCAATGGGTATAGTGGCTACCTTTAGCTTAATGGTAGTATAATACTCGCTGCCATGAAGCCTCCAAGATGACTCCATACAAGGCAGTGTATGGCAAACTCCCACCTTCACCTATTTCTTATATCTCTAGTTGTTTTAAGGTGCAGGCAGTTGATCAACTCCTATAGAAATGTGCCTCCATGATAGATCATCTCAATGATAATCTACATCAAGCTCAGAATCGAATGACATAACAGGAAGACCCGCATCGTTCTGAGCCAACATTTCAAGAAGGGGATCAGGTATTCCTGCTACTGCAAACATATAAGAAAACATCTCTCAAATAAAAGGGCTTCCAAAAACTAGAACCAAAATTCTATGGACTTTATCAGATACTTCAACGCATTGGAGCAGTCACCTATAAACTGGCCTTTCCACCAACTTCAAAAATCCATCCGGTATTGCATGTGCCATGCCTCAAGAAAGTGGTGGGGAACAATTGCATAATTCAAAGTAGTTTACCCGAATTGGATGAGAAAGGCTCACTTTGGCTCCAACTAGAACAGACCATCGATACCCATGAAAGACATCTCTATGGCCGCATGATCAAGGAAGTCATCATCAAGTGGAAAGACACCTTTCCAGAAGATGCGACTTGGGAACCAGCCACTATTCTTCAGTAGTTTCCGCAACTTAAGCCTTGAGGACAAGGCTACTTTTGATGGTGGAGGTCATGTTAGGGGTCCAACCCTAACCCCTTTATTTCTGTAATAAGACCAATGGGCCAAGTCATAGTGATAGTTAGTTAGAGAGTAAATAAAGCCCGCATTAATAATTGTAAGTGGTTGACTCGCATGAGAGAAAAGGGAACACAATTAGTTGTAAGTGAGACATAGTTAAGAAATAAAGTGGTTAACCCGTGTTATGCAAGAGACCACTAGTAGTTAGGGTTTTGGATGTCATTTAGCTATAAATAGTCTTAGTTAGTAAAGGAAAGATCATCGAGTCTTATTGTAATCGATCTCTTCTCTGCTGAAGGTTTCCCCCTCGAAGAGGTAAGTGAACATTGAATCTATTTCTGAATAATAAAATACTTGTTGTTTTTCTCACTTTATTTTGTGTTATGGGCTATATTTCTTCACATTTCTGGTATTTTGTAATTTCTCACAGGTCAAGAGCATAACACTAGGCCACTGATCTGTCATCATTTCATCATTATTCACAGTCATCCTTTTAACCATTTGTGCCATTTTTTTTATCCGTTGCTTACCCAATTTTCCAAAAGATCACGCAAGCATATCATAAATATTTATAACACTCAAAGTGGTCAATTTTCATACATTTCTTTTCTTTTAATGATTTAATTATAATTATTTTCAGTTTTGCTAATGATAGTTTGGCCAATTCAAGATTTTGTAACTCAACTCAATTTTTGTAGCTATCGCCATGGTTAAGGTAGTATCACCACTCTAGAAGGAAAGTTGACACTTGGAATTGGTTTATAGAAACTCCAATATGGATTTGTGTTGGTCAAAGTCTACCCAACTTGCACGTGTGAACGTCCAACAAGAAATGAAAGGAAAGAACTCAACAATTTTGAATAATATACTTTAAACACATTTTATGAGAAAATGAAAACGAATTTTGGAAAACGAAAACTTTCGTTTTATTAAAACGAGCCCAGTTAGGTTCCTTACAAGCGGTTTCCTCAAATTTGTTACCATTTGAGATATTTTTGGGGGTTCTTTGGAGCCCTATCTTCAAGATTACATGAGCAAACTGTTTGGTAATTTCACATCCAACGTCCAGTCACCAAAAATATTGGAACAAACTGTGCTTTAGAAAATTCATGGAAAGGACATAAGTGTGATCAGATTTGGAGTGATCTTTAATCCTAAAGATCTTCAAAATATATTTTATTTCAAAACTTATTCATTGAGATCTTGTGGTCATAATTCATCCATTGAGATTATGAGTTCCTTGTTGCTTCAAATCTTTATAAATTCAATATATTTAATGAAAGGAGGGGTCAAATTTCAAGGATGAATATTAATTTGTAAGTTTTGTTGTTGATTGAAGAAGATTTTTTTTTTTTTTAATGAATGCAATCTCTGTCATGGTATAATTATGAATGTGATTAGCAATTCCAGCCTTGTGATCTGAGTTTTTAAGCACCCTACACTCACCAGGAGGGACCCCTGAGGATCTGTGAGAGATAGTATAGGTTTATTTTATTATTTTTTTCAATTTCTTATGCTTTGCAATTAGATCAAAATTTTCTTCATTCATTTTTCAATTTCTTTAGATGTTTAGTTTAATTTCAATGCTCTGTTTTTTTAATTAAAATTGCACTCATTTCTCCTTGTTTCATTACAAGTCAAACATTTGATAATAAACCAAGAACACAAAAAGCTTTACCTCAAATTGTCCTTTAAGATTAAGTCTCAGATTTATGCATGATAGGATAACATTGGCTCTGATTTAGAGTGAACGCATCAATAATCTTTTTTAGGCTTCTATAATTATTATTTCATTCCTCTTTGTTTTCTATACTCTAGAATAGTTTTTGATTTTGAAGTATTGTATTCTTTAGATCAACTTTACTTTCATGAAATTGATAGGCTTAGTTTTCTTTCCAAGTTGATTAGATTACATTTCTCTTCAAAACAAAAATAGAATAATCTTGCTTTTCAAGTTCATAGAATAATCTTGTATTTCAAGTTCCATAGAATATAGGTTTCCATTGTTAGAATAGATCTTGAAGTCCTTTCTTTAGAATAAATTTGCTTTGAATTCATTTCCATGTCTTGAATTTGAATTAAAAAAGAAAAAACATGTGAAATTAGTCATAGATAGATTTTCATTATATTTTTGAATCATTGTTATTTTCCTTTTTTTCTTTGAATTGAAAGTAGATATCCTAGCACATATAGTGCACGTATACTTCGCAAGTTCATGGAACTTTGTATTTGAAAATTAATGACAAGTAATTTAGCAGTCAATTAAATTACCCAATTACACTTCCGCTTTCACAAATTCAAACCCCTAATCAAGAAAAAGTTTGTAATTTTTTATTTTTATTTTTATGTTCATAAGGTAAAGAAAAACTATTGCAAGATCACTAAAAAAGGAAGAGAAAATCAAATAGATTAAAACTATAATATGAATGTTTTTAAAGGAATCAATAATCAAGCCAAATCATAACAAGCTCTAATTGACAAAAAAAAACAATTTCCTATCAAAGAGAAAGCAAACTAAAGAACACACAAGTTGTTGACTTTACAGAGACCTTGGATAGACCAGAGACTCAAGAAGACGCTACAAATAAGGCGAAATTTAGAGCAATATAAGGAAAATGCAAAACATTTACAATTCCAAGATCATCCCAGGTAGAATATGCAAATGAGTGAGAGTCATCATAGTTATAGAATGGGACATGTGTGTTGGGTTTCTTTGTCTCAAAATAAAAAGTGTGATGGGGCTAATTCGCTTAAAATGTGAAAAACAAACCCTAAAAGCTTGAAATTAAGATTTCCTAAGTCCAATGACACTTTGAACAAGATGAATAGAGTCAATTTTAGAGGTCCAAAAGGGATGGACAAAGAAAACCACTAAAGAACATCTCATTCCCCAATGGAGTCACCAAGTTGTTTTATGGATAAATTCCTTCCGCGAATAGAAGCAATCTCCCTAAACCTAGTGGTTTAGCCTAGAAACAACTAAGACAAAAATTGGAATGATTTCCTTAGAGATGTTTGAAATATGGGAAGAAAACCTACTTGGAATCCAATGCAAGCTTCCTCCTCCTTACTTGTTAGCTCCAACTCCAACTCTAATTTCTACGTTTGGAACTTATAAATCATGCAAAAAATGCAAGAGAACCAAAATATACAAAATAACACATACAAACAACTCTAAACAAGAAGTCAAGGAATCATGTTCTACATATGCATAATAAAGACATAAATTATAGGAGAACTAATGCACTTTTGTATCAATAATGATAGGAAAATATTACAATCCTTATAGTCCTTGACTTAATGAATCTCTCCCATCTATGTTGTCCTTCCTTCGCCACAATAGTAAGCATTCAATCACACCTCAAGCACATGGATGGATTATGGACCTCTAATGAGTAACATAAGGGCATAATTCAAAGTCTCCAAAAGCCAACCCAGACTCTATGGGAGGCAATGGATTTATAGGGTAAATGAGGTGATTTTGGATTTACCATTCTAGGGCTTAGATCCACATTAGTGGAAGGTAAATTCTAGGAGATAAGAGATAAGACCTCAATAGGAGGAGTTCAATACCTCATCCAGTAGTAAATAGTTAAAACCACTCTCAAAGCTTCTAGAGAGAGAAACTTCAAAATTAATTTTTATTTTTCCTCATTTCTAGGTGTTCATCGCACTTTTTGTGAAGCAACTTGCACTGACTAGCCCAGTTCTCATGTCTTGAACCTATGCCATCATAGTTTGTCAAGAAAGTAGATATGATGAGGCCTTAAAGTAGGGTTTTCAACCAATATAATCCAAGATTCTTGTAACTTCTAGAGAGTGAATGAACTTGGCTTTGTAGGGAATGATTCCAAAGTGTAAATGGATTATGATAGATCTGGGTTCAAGGCCGTTTGTTTAGATACGAAAAGATGACTTGTAATAGTATGTATATTTCCAATTAAATATTAAAACCCTTCTAAAAAATTCTAGTGTGCATCATCAAGCAGAGGGATTGACTATAGAATCATACCAAACACATGGGGAATGAACAACATTTTAGAAGGTTGCGTGGAATTAAAGGGAAAAAATATTACGTAGTAAGACTATGCAACCAATTTTATGTATCAATCCACATTTATTGTAAATAATTATCACAACCTTTAATCATTGGCATGAATCTTGACAAAATTACGAGACGGTCCACAGATTTTACAAATCGAAACCCTGCGCAAAACAAAAAGGATGATAGGTCGAATCTATCTTGACACATCTACTAGCCGTTGAATCCATGGAATCCAATATCAAAAGTTGGACTTGTGGGATCTAGATACACATGTATTCATAAAAACTAATTCATTCCAACCTAATTAAATCGAAGATCAAGTTGAGCACTGCCAATTTATGGGTCGAGATGCGCTATAGAATACCTTTTCTTCTTCCTTTGTATTCTCCGCCACCGTAAGGTTAGAAGGTTGAATTATTTTACATAAAGATTAGAAAACATTCATCGTGTAAAAATTGTTTTAAAGGGTAAACAAAGGTTAAAAAAATTATGTACTAGAAAGGTTATAATTAAAGTAAATGAATTATATTATAAGAGATATTAAAAAACCATTAAAAAAAATAAGAGGTGATATATATGTACGCACGCAAATAAGTATTTTAAGAAGGGAAATAATTAAAAAAGAGAGAAAAACTGAATTTAAGCGAAGTTTCAAATTACCAAATTATAAGAAAACAAAAAGTATTATGAAAATAATATCTATGTTATAATTATGAAATTTAAATGTAAATCATAATTATGGATATACATAAAATGGAGAATAGTAATGAAAT
Source organism: Pinus taeda (assembly GCA_000404065.3). Lineage (NCBI taxonomy): Eukaryota > Viridiplantae > Streptophyta > Pinopsida > Pinales > Pinaceae > Pinus > Pinus taeda. Next base: position 321,207 of record APFE031559383.1, read on the forward strand.
AATCTCTTATAAATGTTACCAATTGCATGTGTTTTATTATTCACAATAAAAGGGTTTATTTTTTAAGGAAAAGAGATTAATATTGTTATCAACATGAATGATAAAGAAAATTGCATCAATATCATTTTGAAAAGTCAATTATCAATTAGAAAATAAAATTTAGGTGAAAAATAAGATATTTTTCAAAAGAAGTATTTTGAAATAATGAATGACAAGTAATAATTGATGATTATGATTGTATATTTCAATTTTGTGTTACAACTACGTATAAAAAGGAGATTGAAATAATTCTTGATTTACTATAGTTTCGAACACAAAGTACCTTCATCTTAGATACATATATAAATTTATCAACATTTTCGTATCAAAAAAGAAAATGACACTTCAAAAAATTACAATGAGTCAAATTTCATAACAACTTTGTTAAAAGACTTTGAAAGATATATCAAAGGTGTTCATCTACGAAAGTCAAAACTCATTATCAAATATGAAAATAGAATTTAATGAAGCTATCATAGATAAAGGCAAGGAAATTTATTACATAAAAGAGCACAATAAGAAATTACTTACATAAGTCCAGAAGTCTAAGGCTATGAAATAGAGTTATGGAATATTAGAACAAGAAAAAGAAAATATTGAGAAATGATTTTAAAATGTGTTATCGGCAATAGATAAATAAATTATAACATTAAAAATAACACTAATGAGTCATAGTTGTAAGAATTGTTACGTCTCATGAATCATAATCAAAATTTACTTACATAGATTAGGAAAATTAAGAGTAGCAAGAAGTCATTGAAAAACAAATTAAAATAGCTGATCGAAGAGAAATCATTATAGTATTCAAATAAAAAATTCCAATTTCAAGAAGAGGGAAAAAATGTTGATCTGGACACAATTAAGTCTAAGGATAACAATTCATCATGGAAATGCAATGCTTTGTACAAGATTAAGTTTGGATTCTTAAATCATTTTTTATTTTGACAATTTTGCTCACCACTCAGAGATTCATATTGTATTGTCTCATCAAAGGTGCTAGCTTCAAGAATTAAGAATAATACGAAGACATTACAAGAAAAAGAAAAACAATATCAAGCATTTTCATCTATATATTTTGAGAAAAAAAACAATTTTAAAAAAAGACAATGTTATAAACATAAATATGTATAAAATAATAATAATAATATTTTATAAGTGTAATTAATAATTATGAAAAAATATGTCTCAAAAGACATGGATGTTTTTGAATGAACATTGCACTACATATATATATACCATATCATTTTCTCATGCATATATATATCATTATTTTATCCTCAATAAATTACGTTATATTCCAAATATTTTAGATACATTTTAGATACTTTATTAATAAGTCATAATTTGTTTAGGACATTCTCTTCAAAAGCCAACTATAATGTAATATGATAATGAAAGTATAATACAAATAGTTGAAACTCTATTGCTAGTAAGAAAATAAAGCGGTAGAGCTTCATTCCCATCTTGGATACTTTATTAATAAGTCATAATTTGTTTAGGTCATCCTCTTCAAAAAGCAAACAATAATGTAATATAATAATCAAAGTATAATACAAATAGTTGAAACTCTATTGATAGTAAGAAAATAAAGCGGTAGAGCTTTAGTCCCATCCATTAAGATAGGAAACTATAATATTTATGGTTTCCAAATAATCAAAGCTATCATTTAAAAAAATATAATGGAAGCTAAGTTTATAAAAATTTATGTGATGATTTTACTTCCAGAATATCTCTAACTTTGACATGGAATAAGTCAATATATAATTAAAATGAATACAAACGATAATGAAAAAAATACGAAAAATGAATTTGTGATATGAAATTTCTCATAGGAAAATGAAGCTTGTAGAGGTCTATGGCTATTATTAGTTCCTGCTAGGACTAATAGCGATCGATAGATCGTTGATCAGCTATTAATTTGCTTTGACCAAGTAAAATTTCCTGTACATGTCAGGTTTAACCCAATGTTTGAAATAAAATTTTGTGCTCAATAGATTTTTATCCAAAGTTTATGATTCGACCTCTTATTGTCGGGCTTTTCTGAAAACTTAGGGTAAAGAGTTTAAAGTGGCTTGTATAAAAAAGCTAAAGAATTTAGAGTCGGGGGCTTTTCTAAAAACTTAGGGTAAAGAGTTTAAAGTCGCCTGTATAAAAAGGCTAAAACTTAGGGTAAAGAGTTTAAAGTCGCTTGTATAAAAAGGCTAAAGAATTTAGAGTCGCATGTATACGTTTTGAAAACATAAGGTAAAAGGTTTCAACTCGCCTGTCACGTTTCTTTGTGCATGTCCTTCTTTGTGCATGTCCTACACCCTATCGTTATATTACGAACACTTTGAACTCGGTGGCATGCATTTTGGTATATATTTATATAGTAGCGATACAGAGTCCATTACTGCTGCTATTTGATCCCTTCTTGGTTAAGAGCTATTGAGTATAATATATAGTTATAGCTATAGTTCCTATCCCCAAAGGGCTGACTGTGAAGGAAACTGAATTAAAGTCAGGATTCAAGGTTGCATAGGGTCCGGGTTTAGTGAAGAAATTTAAGTCAAAAGATTATGGAAGTTAATGTCTGTTCAGTTTTGGTTCCAGGTAATGGCCTTGTGTTTTGTCTGTGAATATTTGTAATCTTGTTGTCCTATTCTTAAGAGTCAGTAGTTCTTCTTTACCTCAAATTTTGTAAAAGAAGCAGAGATTTAGTGAGTGCCGACAATCTCTGTTTTGATGGGTTCCATGAAACGAGACAAGTTGGAAGTTTACAGTGGTTTTAAGAGACACAAGTCGGAGGTTTACAGTGGTTTTAAGTCGGAAATGGGCGAAGTTAAGGAAATTGTGGAGGAACTCCGGAGATGATTACAGCGATGAAAAACTGTTGAGATAGTTCAGCAAGTCTTCGTATTATGAGACAGATGAGGAGGAGCAGGACGGTGCTAAAGTTGGAGAGGATTATGTCCTAGGACCGCTTCTTCCTCTCAAGGAGCAGCTAGAGAAAGATAAGGTATAATGCTTTTCTTAAAATGGCGATTCAAGAATTATTTTCTTGGCATTGTGAACTCTGAATAATATTATGCGAGACAAATATTGTCTGGTTTGGCAGGACGACGAGAGTTTGCGCAGATGGAAAGAGCACCTCCTTGGCAGTCTGGACATGGAGTCCATAGGAGGTATGAACGTTTCTTTAAAGAATTTCTATGTTTCTGCTTTGTTTCCTTTGACTTTAAATTGGGCAATCTTTTGCTTCTGCTTGTTCTTTTTTACTTTGAATTTGACATTTTTCCCCATAACTGAAATCTCTGTAAATTCTGCAATTTACAGAACGCCTGGAGCAGGATGTGAACATCCTGAGCCTTTCAATATTATCCCCAGAACAGCCCGACTTAATTCTCCCTATTCCATTCGCTTCTAAATCCAGGGTTTCCTCGTTTACTCTCAAGGAAGGCAGCCGAGGCATTCAAAACATAACCGTCATTTAAAAAAATTTAACGTGTGATGTTAATGACAAATTCCATTCTGTCAAAAAACGCTTTTAGAAAATATAAGATCTCCGAGCTTAATTCTTGGAGGAGACTCAGGCGCCTCTGCTTTTTTATTGCCGGGCTTGTTTCATTTATGGAACCCTCTGAAGCGAAGTGAATAAATGATGTTACGGAAATGCTTCTCATCTCTTTTGTAAACCTTTTTGTATTTTCAATTGTGTGGTTGATTCCTCAACTATTAGCGAACTTGGTGAAACTGAATGCCTGCCAGGTGAAACTGGATGAGAATATTGACGCCGAGGCTGGAGGCATTAGTGGCATGAAAATATGAAAAAAGTAAATATAAATTTAGAAATGTTGAATATGATTGATATAAGTTTATATATATCATTTTGCATTTTAATTTTATAATTGTATTATGTAAATGTGAAAAAAGTAAATATAAATTTAGAAATGTTAAATATGATTGATATAAGGTTATAGATATCATTTTGCATCTTAATTTCATAATAATTGTATTATGTAAATGTGAAAAAAATAAATATAAATTTAGAAATGTTAAATAATTAATATTTAAAATTTGATTTGTACATAAAACACCTAAATAATACACCAAAATTATCAATTCTTTTATCACTTCCTATATTTTGAAGAAAAGAATAGCATCTTCATGCAGCGCTAGTAACTAAATTATTTTTTTCACATTGTCCATCAATTATCTAATTTTGTATCTCTACTACTCCTAATATGATTTTTGACTATGCAATTTTACAATTCCAATATTATTTTTGACTCTGCAGGAGCAACAGTGGTAACTATAAATTTTTTTAAATTTTTTTTTTTCAATTATAGACTCCGAAGAAAATGTCAAAATCAAGATATCAACTAGATAGTTGAACTAACAAGTATGTTGTTGAGTCGACCATTAATTCAGAATTGGTATGCAAACAACTCAACCATCATACATTTTAGGCATTCAAGAATAAGAAGCAGAGAGCCAGAAAGAAAGGTAAAAGCAGAGGCTAGGGTAAAACAGGTCAAGGTTGGGATAAAAGCAAGGGCAGTGAGAGTAAAGGAAATAGAATAAGCAGACATATCTTACCATACATGACAATTGATAAAGTGAGGGCATGTCTTGTCTCAAATGTACTTTTACCTTAGAAACCTTTACCTTCGAAAGCCAGAGGTCGTGGATAATATTAGCTAATTGAGCTAATATTAGTAACCAATATTAAATTTTATATATTATATCTATTTATGTTAGTGGTTATTGGTTTTACTTTTTGTCAGGGGTTGAATCGGGTGTGCTGGTTCTTGCTAAACTTATCCCAAATAAAACATTAATAGAAAGCTTCCATCGGGCGTCGGGCGTGCTGGTTCTTGCTAAACTTATCCCAAATAAAACATTAATAAAAAGCTTCCACACGTAGTCTGATGAACCGGCTCCATTTGACCAACTTGGTTCATGTAGTTCAACTTGGTTCATGTAGTTGATAATGTGTCTATGGTAAGAAACACGTGTCAAGCTTTTTCATCCATCCCATAACTTATCCCAAATAAAACATTAATAGAAAGCTTCCACACGTAGTCTGATGAACGGGCTCCATTTGACCAACTTGGTTCATGCAGTTGATAACGTGTCTATGGTAAGAAACACGTGTCAAGATTTTTCATCCATTCCCGTAACGTGTCTATGGTAAGAAACATGTGACAAACTTTTTCATCTATTCAGTGAAGTTCGTTGGTATTGACGGCCACAACGCATGGTTATTTTTGAAGGTGGAAAGCATGGCGTGAGATTCTGAAGCCACTGTTATACTCCCGAGAAAACATTAAGTTGCCTGCATCATAAGGTGATATGAACAAATGCAGGATGAAATGCACTATTTTCTTTTTTTCTGCACTTCATTCTCCTTTCTAAGCGAGCATGAGCCATCAATTCGGAAGATGTATACAAAAAATTGTTTGGTTTTTGATCATAGTTAGCAAGATTGAAGGTAAAAAAAAAAACCAAAAAAGAAAATATACATTTTATAAATATTACCCTACACCAGAGATGATAATGTTGACTGCAATACACCAGAGATGATAATGTTGACTGCAATATTCAAGATGAAAATGATTCAACTTCTCAGCACTAGGCGTGGCATCGAGGCAGGCCTCGACATCAATTGCTATCATATACTGCGTCTCTAAAGAATGCTGAATTTCAACGATTTATGCTCTCTAATGAATGTCAAGACTTTTTTAATAGTTTAATATTAACGATTTTACGATAATTAAGATTGAGCTGTGTATAGTTAGTTGAGATAATAATAAATTTGTTGATTATTTTTTATTATGA